>LQNS02277097.1:744982-765122 GCA_001587735.2 Parhyale hawaiensis | reverse complement strand
CTAGATTTTGGAGTTTATACAAAGAAAATTATGGTTTCAGAGCCAATTTGAATTTTTTGCTACAGTTGCCTCGATCGCCTGGCGGATCGAGGTATGCGCTCTCAGAGTGCTAATTTTTTTTTTTTTTTTGGCCACGTCCAGGTAATGTTTCTACGATACCAAACTCAGCAAACATCTTCATAACAGATTGTACTGTAGATCTTGGGATACGCGAAGGGACTTAAATTTTATGGTCCAACTATTCCAACTAGTCCACTATTTTTGCTGACATACATATTTAGGTTAAATGAGGCATTCTAAGATGTGTTTTCATGCATAAGATTTTCGTCAGATATGCTTAGTTTTCGATATATTTGACTTTGGCGTTCCTACTGTTTTTCTGTGAGATTAGAAAAGATAATCCCACTTGTACAGTGTAATGGAAAATCTCTTTTCGTACGTTTTTGGGTTAGTTTTGGCTGAATAAGGTTAGGTATGGTTAGTTATGGTTAGGTTAGGTATGGTTAGGTATGGTTACGCTATCTATGGTTACGCTATCTATGGTTAGGCTACCTATGGTTAGGCTACCTATGGTCAGCCTACCTATGGTCAGGTTAGGTATGGTTAGGTTAAAAAAAAAGAGCCGTTACAATATTTGCGTAGTTTAGCCCACAATCACGAGATGCATAAAATAAATAACTTTAGTCAATACAGCATACTTTTTATGTTATTTCTTTAGCATGCAAATGTTGACAGGCGCATTTTACATATTGTCCCTATCAGAATTTTTCGGTGGAAATACCGATGATTATGGACGGAAAGGTTGTTTTATTGTTGCTTATCGGGATATTTCCGTACATAAGGAATTTTGGTTGAATTTTTTCCATACTTTTCGAAGATTATGTACGGTTTNNTATGGTTGGAAACCTTGGAATTAGCCCAACCATAAAGGTTGGAAACCCCCTCATAATTGCGGTAGATTTCGAGCGAATGTCATCCATGTCCGAACATAATCATGGATGCTTCCAACGAAAATTTCTGATAGGGGTGTGACTATTTCAATGTTAGTTTTACATACTAATCTAACATCACGGTTTTTATAGAAATATTATCTAGTCCCTAGTTCTTGTTTCAATCAGCGCCAAAAAATACGGCACCAAGAAAAAAGAAAAAAAACGTTTGGTCAGAAAATCATGACTCAAAATACTGCACAAAATAAAATCGGCGCCAAAACATCTGCGCCGAAAAATGGGCGCCAAAAAGTACCGGACCCCTTGGGATATCCAGGCTTCTAGAGATATCGCCATAAATATTTCCTGTTTAGTGGAATGCAGTAATTTTCTGCCTTGAGTCCACACTGAGCTCTTGTGTCTTTCCCATCGCGGTGCTAGCGTGTGAATGACATGGCATTCCTCTTCTTGCACTACGTTATCTTTAGTGGAAATTTCTAAAATGATGTTACGTCTTGAACATTCTAGAACGCTTCATACACTCAGAACTATAAATACGGCAATTAAGTAATATGGTTCATTCTTCTCAATTTGGTGCAATTTTCCCAGCTGTATAAATAGTTTTGACTCCCTGTATTATTAAAAACTTACCTGGTAGTATGACATGCCCATGGCTCTGAAATTTGTGTTTGAAATTCCCTGCTATTTAGCTCTTACCGCGTAAAACACCTTAGCCTATGCAAAGAATAGTATTCAAGTTATTAAAGATAATATTGGGCAGTTGAGGCTGTACGAACAATTTCGTCCCTAACTGTATAGTCAAGCTGAATAGAGATAATAAAAATTTGAGATCGTGGCTTTTCCAATGTTCACTTCGCCCGCATGTACTTCTTTAATAATGGTTTGCTTACCATAAAAGAGGAATGATTCTGAGAATATTCATACTCCTTCATTGTTTCATCAGTGAAAATGCTACTTGCTACTAGAAGCATCCTGGAAAACGGGTCCATAAGTAGGTTCTTCATTTAGTGTGAGAAATTGCGCTTGTACGTTAATACGGGAACGTCACTAAATATATTGACCATACGCTGATCTTTGCATAGGAAAATGTTTCATATCCCCAATATATGATTATTCAGAGTAAGTTTCAAAGATCTCCGACTCCTATTTAAAGCTCAGTCATTCTAGAATCGACTTTTCACTCAATGCTTGTTTCATTTGAAAAAATAGTTACAAAAGTGTTCATTAAAGTTTCATGGCAATGACTTTCAGTTAACAGCGCAAAATGGATAACCGTCAACAGACCCAAGAATGAGCCGAGAAACAACACCAAAACGCCGCAACTCGCATCTGCTGGCTTGTTTGGCCCGCACCCCTTCTTTCTGACTCGTAAGTTGGTACTTCGTTGACGTCGTTTTCGTGTCTCCTACGTCCTGCAACTTAGAGGTAAAGTCAACCCGACCGTATTCCCAACTGCGAAACCCAGACGCACTGGTTTCTGCTGCAGATATAGGACAACAGGCCCCAGAGGACTATACGGCTGCAGTCGACCACATATCGTTTCGAGCTATGGCGCCAGTGGCCGAAGGCTCCATACGACAATCTACGCCCCCTGACCCTCCCTAATGCAGACAAAGGTCAGTAAATCCACAGCAGTACGCAGAACGGGCGCTGACTGAACTTGCCTCCTTGGTAGGGCGGTTTAACCCTGCGGCCTTCAGAGTCAATGTCAGAACTTTTAGCCTGCTGCTGCTACTGGGTACTTATGCTTATGACGGATGACTCAACTCAGAGCTGGCGCGTGGTGGTTGCAATTATTTGCGTTAGAATGATCTCCGTGCTCTAAGCCTTGTGGTTTGGCACTTATCTCCGCTGTTTCAAAGTCCCCTTTTCACAATGGTATGTGTTATTTGTTGTTATATTTATGTACATATGTTATGTTGGAAGTCTTTCTGCCAATTAAATTTGCTGGCGTTGATTTGGGGAGCGATAATGTGCATATCGCGGCGTCACTACATTCACTTAGAGTATTGACAGGCAGCTGTCACCCATGCCACAGAATATACTGTATATATCGGAGGTTTTAATTTAACTGCTTAAATAAGCGTATATACCTCAAATAACTGTAACGCTCGAAAATTACACTTAAAAGCATGACAATATCTATGGACTTTGCTCTGTTGTTTTCCGACAGAAAAACTGGAAAAATACTGGCCTGTGTTAAAGTAAGGAGAAGCAAGGTTAGGTCCAGCTGTATAAAAAAAATTTTTCATTTAAAATGTTACTTTTTTTTGTTAGATTTGCTTAGGTTAGGATTGGCTAGGTCAAGTAATGTATGTTTGTGTGCACGTAAGTCAACATAAATTAAGTGGTTCATGGGATCGAAACCGGGGCCCCTACAGAGCACAGCGCGATCGCAAGACCAGCCCTGAGACAGCTAAAAGACAAGCTTGATGTAAAGTAAAGGTAAAGTCAACTTTGACTGCACCCTCTACTGGGTAATCCACACGCACTGGTGCGTAAGCCAGACTTAGTAAACTGGCCCCAGAGGCGTAAAAGCAGCTGCAGCCGACGACAAGTCGCTGAAAATTATGGCGCCGAAACGGAAGATTCAACGACCAGGCACCCCATACCTTAAGGTAAGTACTTCCAAGATTGCAATGCTCACAAGCAAATATGCTGATTCAGAGCGTTTCGTTTTTTGAAAAAAAGACCGCGCCTGGCCTGGGGATCGTTCTTGGGAACCCCAACACCTGTGCAGCACGCAACGTCCGCTGGTACCGCGGACACCTACTGAAGCATGCCCGCTACTCTACAGCAAGGATTTAACTTGGGTTACTTACCCCTTTATATAAAAGCTCATAGCTGTATGTCTATGAAATAACAATTATTAAAATTTTACGCCAGAGCCACCACGGACAGGTAAATCAACAGAAACGAAGCATTATGCAACGCCGGGAAGACCGAAGCGCAGCCGAGGAAAATCCATCAGCAAGCCATCTACAGCTGTGCCTGCAGGCCGACGCGACCAAAAGACGATCCCGGCAATAAATTCTAGACCTAACGGACCAGGACGCGAAACATCGACTTAATTGGCGAATTTGGCACCTAAGAGCCTTCAATGTATAGCTGTATGTATCACCTAAACATCTTGAAGACAGGGACATATGAGTACAGCCAGTGTCTTTCATTGTTGTACACCTTATAAAACATACAGAGTCCAGCCTCACCTCGTCTACGGGACAGATTCCCAGATCACTCAGCGCACAACTAGCTGGCTGAGCTAATAATTCGGTCCAGCAGACGCAAGCACACTTGCCTTTAGCGAATTTTACTGAAGTGAACTTTTATAGTTTTCCAGAAGTGAACTTCTATAGTTTTCCAGAAGTGAACTTCTATAGTTTTCCAGAAATGAACTTCGATAGTTTTCCAGAAGTGAACTTATGTAGTTTTCCAGAAGTGAACTTTTACAGTTTTCCAGCAGTGAAATTTTATGATTTTCCAGAAGTGAAGTTTTATAGTTTTTCACAAGTAAAGTTTTATAGTTTTCCAGAAGTGAAATTGTATAGTTTTCCAGAAGTGAACTTTTATAGTTATCACAAAGTGAAGATATCCGTAAGGGATGGTGCTACAGTTGCCATTTCTGTGTGGCAGATGGTGCCGAGTGCTCAACGTGTGCCGATCGCATTGATGCCGCAGCCTTGAGGTGTCGTGAGTGCTCGGGGCACGTCCACATTGAATATGCTGGCCTTCCCCACTATTACCTCGTCCGCTACGCTGTAACGAGAGCCAAATACTTGGGGTGTGCTTGTGTCATTAATAAAGCCGGTGGCAAGCTAGCTGAGGTCGAGATTAAGATCCGGCGGTGCTGTGCCAGGCAAGGTTGAGAAGCTAGCGTTGAAGACCTAGGTGAGGATGGTCTTGAGGGCACTGAAGAAGATAGCCTCGTCAAGGAAAAGAAACGAGAAATGTAGGCCCCTACAGTTTCTCCCTTTGTTCGCGATCGTGAAGGACGGAGCGACCACCACCAGGAGGAGCAACGCGGAGTCGCTTGTCCTGGAGGACTAAGGACAACCAGCCTTGATGGAAGCCGCGGGGAGCGATGTGAGGGTGGAGGTGGACCCTCTGTGATAACCGTTGGCGAGAATCATACGGGATCCGTGCTGAGAGAGAATCTCTCAGCTAGTGAAAAGAGAATAGAGGCCAAGGATCTCTCCCCGTGTCCTCCAATGTCATATGTAAGCACTACAAGTATGGGAAGTGTAAGTATGGCAGCAGAGGAGCAGGATGTAGTTATGCTCACCCCAAAAATACTTGAAAAGGGAGCTGAGGAAGTACCTATTTCGTACTGTTGTCCCTGGTGAAACAAAACATCAGATGTGCTGTCACCTGCCGTGGGGTTAGTAAGGTTCGCCTCTCCAGGATTGTGGGGTGAGGTGCCTCGGGATCTGTCCTCGGGATTCACTTTCTTAGGCTGGGCTTGAGGTGTCTCTATTCCGTGCCGCTTGGTTACTATTGATTTTTGTACTCCTGTTAGTGGCACTGTTTTATGCTGTACTTCTTTCCCGACTTGCTGTTCCTGTGTGTGGTTGCACTTCAGGGTGCCCTTCTACGTAGGTTCCGCCATCCTGATCTATTATTTTTTTCATTCTCAAAGCAGTAGTGTTCTGCTTGGAGGGGCTTGAGCGACGGTTTCTAACTAACTAGCTAGCGCTGGTCTGCAGCTCTTGCGGCTGCGGGAGCTTACGTAGGCATATGGGTGCGCGTGGATCTAGCTGCTAACCTAGGTGTGCCTATAATTTTATTATTTGAGTATGTATGGAGGATTATATTACGATATTTTCTAATGTGATCCATGTTGAGATGCATAGCCCTTTGGTCTACAAAGTTTCCTGTTCTAACCGTCAAGCAGCGCGCTGCTTTTATATTCCATTTTCTATTTTAGATTTTATTTTTTTTTTATCTTTTATATCTGTGTGAAAGCGTTCTGGTCCTTATATCCTACTTGTGCCTAATTAGTTTCAAAGCTATAGAGATGCTTGAGTGCGAGTTTTGCATAATTTTGCGCAATTGTGTATTGTTCTTTTAATTGGTATTTTAAGTATCTCAAACTCAATGAACTTTATTATTAAGATCATGGCATACGAAACTGAAGCAAGTAGCGGATGTAAGAAGGGTGTTAAGGGTGAATTTTATCATCCACCACTCTGCAAGGTGTCTGATGCTGGAAATCATTGCCGCGTAAGGGATGTCGCTTCGCCAATTTGAAGCGACCTGGCCGAGAGAGGGAGCGGAATTCGAAGCCCCTGACCCAAATGCCAACTCACGACAACCGTCGTGACCTCGCCAGTCTGAATGTGAGGGAGCCAACGAGTTATGCTGAAGCATTGAGGCTTGCACCCGGACCACCGCAGGAGGCTGCCTCCCCTCCCCAAAACCCCGTGGTACTTTGAATGCTGTGATAACCCCTGCTTCTGGACAGCAAGGATCGAGTATTTTTTTAGAGCTGTAGTTACAGGTGAGAAAAATCCAGCTGTAGTTGCAGAAGTTACTGGTGCATCGGAGGAGTGGGGAGGTCGATTCGTGACCCGATGTGGGTGCCATTGAGCGACTGCTGCCCTCTCAAAATAACAGGTAACATCGCTGGCCTGTATACAAGGAGACAAAAAAGCACTAGGTTCAGATGCTACACGAATGGGCTGTTGAAGAGAATGCTTCTATTATAGCTCTCATCAAATCCCATTTGTGCTCTTCCATCGGGTCATCGGATATTGCTATCAGATGTTACCAATCTTATCGATCGGACAGATTGGAAGGAATAAAGATGGGAGGTGTTGTGGTTTACCTGCAGGAGAGGATTGCTTCAAGCAGCAGATTGATGGCGCAGGTTTTAACGGGTGCAGAGGAGAACTTGGTTCCACATCCAAAGGTGTACAACTTGCTGTTGGCAGCCATATAATTATTATAGACCCGTATGCGCCGAAGAAGCACTCTGCCAGGCTTTGAACTCGGTATCGACTTGTATTGAGGCCCTTGGAAACCCAATGCCGAATATAATGATGGTGGGCGATTTTAATTTCCCCAAAATTGATTGGATTTCGCTTCTTGTCAGTGGCGGATCAGAGAGATCCACGGCTGTGAGATTGATCATTTTTGCTGATCAATATTGCTTGCAACAGGTTTTGCGTTCCTGTACAAGGCAGAAAAATATACTAGATCTTATCTTTACCAGCAATGCGGAGCTAGTTGAAGATGTGGTTGTTTATAAAATTACGCAGACCGATCATGATCTTGTGGCTGGAGTAGCGACACCGGCCTGCGGCGATGTTGGGGGAACTTCGAGGATCCGTTGTGGATTCGAAGAACTCAACTCCTTCTATGGCGAGGGGGACTGGGCTATGCTGAACGATAAAATACGAGCAACCCCCTGGGACCAGGAAATGCAAGAGAGGCCAGTGTGTGATAAGTATTGTTTCATTAGATCTAAGCTCTTAGAGATCTGTAAGGAGTGTGTCCCGGTGAAAAAGAGAAAAAGCCTCTGGTATGCATCGCAGTATGTAGGAGGATACTATCGCGAAAGAGGACCAAGTTGAACAAGAGACTGAAAAGAGCTGCAAATCCGAGAGTGAGGACTCGGCTGTCAAAAAGGATAATGGAGATAGAGGTGGACCTCCTCCTGTCAATAAAGGCGGAGCGAAGTGATGATGAGTTGAAAGCGGTTAGGGCTATCCGAAGAAATCCTCAATACTTCTTTGCCTACGCCCTCCGGAAAAGTGCTCTCATGACCACTATTGGACTTTTGGAACAAAACTGAGAAATGATCGTCGATCCGAGAGAAATAGCGGATATACTACAAAGCCAGTTTGTTTCCGTGTTTAGTAATCCTGGGGGTCATGACTCTCGTGGGCATGAAGCCGATAATTTCTCAGTGGAACTCAGCAGCGTGGAAGTTACGAGGACGAGAATTGAGGAAGCCATTGGTGAGCTGTCTGCGACGTCGGCTGCTGGACCTGCCGGAATACCGACAGTTCTTCTCCATGAGCGTCGATAGACGCTGTCGCTGCCCCCTATCCCCGATATCCGTTGACTTGAATTTAGGCAAAATTGCCCCTGTTCATAAGGGAGGAGCTAAGGGCGCAGCAGGGATTACCGGCCAATTACGCTAACCTCCAATGTTATTAAAGTAATAGAGTAGAGAGACTGGTGTGTCGCGTACTTGTAGACTACCTGGAACGAACTCAGCGGATGAACGACAACCAACATGGTTTCAGGGCTGGTCGTTCTTGTATCTCACAGCTCGCTAACACCAGTTGCTGAAAATTCTTGAAGAAGGTAAGGAGGCTGATGTCATCTACCAAGACTTTGCAAAAGCATTTGATATGGTCGACCATGGGATTCTCCTCCGGAAACTTAGACGTGTAGGTGTGGGCGGGCTCTTGTACAACCGGATCAGATGCTTCCTCCTCAATAGGAGACAGATTGTTACTGTTGAAGGAGAGGAGTCAAGAGGGGAATATGTTGCCAACGGGGTTCCCCAGGGTACGGTTTTGGGTCCAGTACTCTTTCTAGTCCATGTCAGTGACATAGACGAGCAGGTGCAGCATTATGCTGTCTCCTCATTTGCGGACGACTCCCGACTAGTCAAGGCGGTGGCTAGTGTTGAAGATGAGTGCCGATTGCAGAGAGACCTGAAAAATATATATGAATGGGCTGCCTCGAATAATATAACATTTAATGAGAGCAAATTTGAAGCACTGAAATATTGGCGAGATGGAAGAGAGCAGGCCCCAGACACAGAACCCTATACTGCTCCGAATGGAACAACGATCAAGTTCCAAAAAGTGTCAGGGACCTGGGTGTCGTGATGAGCGCTTCTGGACGGTTTGAGGAACAGATTGAGACCATGGTTGCTAGGGCAAAGCAGAGAATGGGCTGGGTATTGAGGACATTTGCCTCACGAGACCCACTGGTGATGCTCCTTCTTTATAAGACCCTAGTTCTTTCTCTCCTCGAATACTGTTACCAGCTCTGGTGCCCGATTGGGGTGGGAACTTCTAGAAGATTGGAAGCTGTGCAAAGAACGCTCACCGTGATGATCTGTGGTTTGCGACGCTGCAACTACTGGCAGAGATTGAGAGAGCTCTCACTGTACTCATTGGAAAGAAGAAGAGAAAGGTAAAGGTGAAGTCAACTGTGACTGTACCCTCGCCTGGAAACCCACATGCACTGGTTTGTGCAGCAGATATAGGCCAACTGGCCCCAGAGGATTAAGTAGAGCCGCAGCTGCCCACGGGTCGCTAAGAACTATGGCGCCGAAACGGAAAGTTCAACAACCCGAGCCTCCCACCCTCCCATTCCTGGTCAGGCAGGTGCCCCCACCCGGCTTCCGCATACCAAACAATTGCCGACTGAGCGCCGGACGCGACAAAGATCCCGTGACAGGCTTGTTGCTTAAACTCGAACACATGAGTTAGGCACGCATGGCATGCTGTTGTGGGTATAACGTTACCTTATATAATTATGTGGAAGATGGCTCACGGTATGGTACCAGAAGTTTTGGACCAGTCTGGTCTGGGCCTCCAGACCACTGATGAGGGGCGCAGGGGCTTCTATTGTAAGCTACCGCCATTTAATAACAGGGCTCCAGCACGAGTAAGAACACTCGTGAGAGCTTCCTTGATGACTCGTGGTCCCCGCCNCGTGGTCCCCGCCTCGTTAATTGCCTCCCACGCGAGCCAAAAGATGTCCATGGGTATTTCGCGATCTTCAAAAACAAAAAGCACCTGGACAAGTTTTTTAATGAGTGTCCCTAACCGCCCGATGGTTCCTTATTATTACCAGACCTCCAGCAGCAACAGCATAATTATTGACCAGATCGTCTGCTGTGAACGTGATGGAGAGATGAGCGAGCTGAGCGCGGGCGACAATGGGCGGTGCCCCAGCATGGCCCGGGACTGAAGAGGGCCTGAACCGCGTCCAGTAAGATCCAGTAAGACTGTCAGCGGCCGAATCCCAAGCCGGTGAGCAATACTCTATACTCGGCCGCAAAAAAGCATAAACCACCCACTGACTACATCTTTGTTGCCAAACAGAGAATTTACTACACGCAGAAGCCCAATCTTATTCGAAGCCCTTGATATCAGATGCCTAATATGCGCCTCATATGTAAGCTTCTCATCAAAGACAACACCAAGAAAATCCAGGGAGTCAGATCCTAGAAGTGAAGTGTCATCTATCTTCAGATCTTCAGAGGCGGATGCTGGGTTTTTAGTGTCCGAGACCGACTGACAATCATAGTTTTAGTTTTGCAGGCATTTTGCTTCATACTCCAGGCAGAACACCATGCACTAATGCGCAACAGGTCACAATATATTTAGACACTGCGCCACAACATTGCGCACGCTTGGGGTTGGTACCACTGCTATTTCAGTGGTGTTGTATCATAACGCATTTAGATGTGGTTTCATGGCCATACCCGATACATTGCTGGTGCTCTTTTCTACTTCGGTTGAGGGACAAACATTACTGTTGGTGCATCAAAATCCAGTAAAGCTTCTCCGAATAAAGGACGTATCTTCAATTCTACCGTGGAACTTGCTGGGTCCTTGTGAGAGAACTATGAAACGCTTCACATTCTCTTCATGAGCGCCGGAATGGACTAAGGACAACATGGGCTTTTAGTGCATCACAATTATATGCGTAATTATCTTAAGACCGAGACACGCATCATCTTCACACACTTTGTGTAACTTTACTGTACAGTAATAATAATATTTTGTCTTGCATTCAGTAAATTCAGGGAAAGAGATATTTAGTTCACTCCAATTTGTTCTTTGCACAACCCATGCCCTATTTTCAGACTTGTAGAAAAATTTAAGTAAAATAAAATCTGCATCCACTGTATGGGAGATTATCAATGATTATTATCACCACAATCGTAAACTTAGTTAATGTATGACATGATGATGCATGTAGGGGTTTAATGATGCACTTGACAGGTCGGTGATGCACTTACGCGTTCCGGTTTTAGGATGAGCCGAGATGCTCTAAGATACTTTAGAAAACTGGTAAATTTGTTGAAGAGACTAAACTTTGATTGACAATGGCGATTTGCATCGTTGTATGAAACCGCGTCTCGCCCTGTACGTGTACCAATACTACGAAGCTTTTTGACATTATTTGTGGATAAACAAGTTTTTCGACATCAATGTCTGTTGCGCTGATGCGCTAAACTACGTATAAAACACCTACATGCATCCACATTCTTCTCTGTGAAACATCTGTTCATCAAAATTATTCTTTGTGAAACACCTATTCATCCAAATTCTTCTCTGTGAAACACTTGTTCATCGAAATTCATCTCTGTGAAACATCTATTCATCCAAAATCTTCTCTGTGAAACACCTGTGCAACCAAGTTATTCTCAGTGTGGTTCAGAGGGGCACTCTTGGAAGTTGTAATTCCTTGCTGCATACGTATTCTGCATGGTGCGTTACCAATCCAGTGCAATGATTTACATTCATGTTTTCATAACTTCTAAAAATAGCATAACATCGAATTTTATTCATTTATACTTTTAAAAGATGTTTCAACTAGTCACACGTTCTTTTTTTTTGGGAGGGGGGCGTTTGATCTTCATAATTTATAGTTTCACAGTACAGAGAAGGCATGGAATTTCACAATAGTTTCTACACATGCTTATATCAAACCACACTGTGAAAATTTGGCATCGCATAGGTGTTTCACAGAGCAGAATCTGGAAACACGTAAGTGTTTTATGCGTAGTTTGGTGTGTCATCGTCGCGACCGACATTGCAGTCAGCAAAAGTCACTTGACTAATCCAAACTGAAAAATATTTCAGTAACTTTGTCTCACATACGAAGCAAGATGCGGTTTCATGCTTCCATAATGGTCGTTATTGTTTTTTTGGAGGGCTAATATGAAAACTACACGAATGCGTTACTGCACTAGTCATTTTAACCCTCCAGTTTAAAGTTTCGTCTCCTCGTCTGCGTACATACAACGGTTTTTTTCATACATCTTGGTGTATCATCGGCTTTTCTCAAGCCTGAAACACTTCAATGCATCATCACTGCATCCAGTGCACCGTGATACTCCTATAGGGAAACTGGAAACTGCGAGCAATAACACGTTTCATGCATTAACTGGACACTGAAATCGGGCCTCTCGCAATTGGGTCTGGAGGCCGATTTACGTAAGTGTTAATAGAATGATTTCTAATTTCACAGAGACCTCAAACAAAGATTAATTTCTTCGTCGTACCACAAGGAATGGGTTGCAGAGCAGGGAATCTAAAGTCACAATCATATCTTCAGTAGGCGATATTTATATCATATCTTCGGAGACAAAGAATAATTGCAATTCATCATAATTTCTAGGAATACTTCAATTTGCTAGAAAAAATTTGGCACACAGATGCTACATGCACTGTACTTTATCATTAGATACGATTGAGTTTTTATCAATAACAGATTCAGAGCAGTAACTTCACCAATCGATGTATTTATGGCTTTCGGTGGAGCTCATCCCTATGGCCGCAAGGAAAGGAAGGTTAAGAAAAAGCATAATACTGACAAACCTAATCAAAACCACGGTAATACTACAGACTGAAACCACATTAGTAGCCATGAACAAAAAAATGCATAATTAACTTTGAGATAAAGATAAAAAGGACAGCCATTAAAGGACATCAGAACGACATTTTGGTGCTGATACAATCTTTCATTACTGGAACAATCTACAGTATAGCTGCACCATGTCGTTTCACATTCCTACCTAGGAATGCTACGACACTTTGTGATTACCTTCGTTACATCACTTCATGGTTGCCAATGTTGCATCACTTTACAGTTACTTAAGTTGAATCACTTTATAGTTGCTGACGTTGAATGATTCCATGGCTGCCTAAAGTGAATGACACTATGGTTGTTCTGACGGTACATCTCGTCATGGCAGTCTACGTTACATCACTACATGTTGTATGTGTTACTGGTACATCTCATCATAGTTGCGTACATTACATAATTTAATGGATTAGCCTACTACCTATGTTTCATTACTTCATAGTTGCATGCATTACTTAACTTCTTGGTTGCCTACAGTACGTGATTTAATGGATGACTAAGTTTTATCATTTCATAATTTCCTCCATTATAAGATTTATTAGATGGCTGTCACATCACTTCATGGCTGCCGGAGTCAAATTAGTTCATGGTGGCCTACATCACTTCATATCTGCCAATGCCATATCACTTCACAGCTTCCGATGATACGTCATTTCCCCGGATACCAATATTATATCATTTAACTGCTGCTGATGCTATATCACTTCACTGCTGCAAAGGCTTCATCACTTCATGACTATAAGCTGCTCCAAATCATCCTTCAACTCTGTTGTGTGTTGTGATTTTCTTGCTGAGCCCGTATACCTAATAAATTTCATTAACATTTCCATCGGCTGTTTACTTAACATTTCATTACAAATCGAGCATAGCACGAACTTGAGCAGCTTCTGTTTTACAACATAAGACTATTTATTTTACTAACTATTGTGAAGTAATTTTACCCCATTGCAGATATCAATGGATTCCATAAACAGTTGCTCTATGTAATTACACTTTAATCCTTAACATTTTTGTGACTTTGTTGCGTATAGAAATTTTAGAAATATTTATAGGTGTACCAGTCATTACAAGATATAAAAGAACTGAGTCAATTAGCGTAAACAATGTATGAAAAAGTAATGGGAGACCATATAATAATGCGTCTGCGGTACCGTGCCGTGGGGTGCATCAAATTTCAATGTAAAATTTGAGAGTAACAATTTCGATTAGTTGGTGTCGTGATTGTGCTTCAATGCTCATAAAATGAGATCCTACTAGGCTTAATAGAATTTTATCAATGTTTAGACCTGCCTCCAGCACCGACAAATACCAATAAAACTTTTTTTTTCGTTTATGGAATCTTTTTGCCAGCAGTCTTTCCCTTTAGACACATCTGGTTAAAAAAATAGCATCATGCACGAAGGCACTGAATTTAGTATCTTATTCAATCAACATGGGGTTGGCACTCCTCATCCAGCCATCGTTGCTGCTCTGCATGATACCAGCGCTAGACCTCGGCCACCTTACATTTTGGATGGTGCATGTTTACTTGAGGAAGGTTGCGGCGTGTGGCCAACGCAGGCCTTGGAGTACTGGCGACTGTTTGACTTCAGAGAACGGTGGTGCTCTACAATTTGCAGTTCATCCTGCAGGGGTTGCTCGTCCTTAGCCCTCCTGCAAAGTCAGATGTGAGCTTCACAGCACGGTGGACAGGCATTGATGGCGTTGAAGCCTTGCATTTTCGCCAACACCACCAGAAATGTTGCTGTGGTGGGCCGGCCCACTTCTCGACTTTTAGGGCAAGAAACGTTGGATTAGGGTGTAGGTGCTGCATGCCAAACCAGTAGTCCATACTGGCGAGGTCTGCCCACAGAGTGGAAAGTGAGAGGACTGAGAGGCCTAGAAACTTCGTCCTCCTGAAGTCAGTGCCGATTCACTCTTTGGGGGATTGCATTTGGAGGATCTTGACGTCCGTGAGCGCGAGCCATTCGGCTGCTGAAACCTAATCACTGAATAGCGCTTAGGGCAGCATCTCACCAGGCAGGTACCAGAGGTGCCTTTCCAAGGCTTAATAGCTGACGCTGCGATGTCCTTGTTCACCCCATTGTGCGCCTCCTAGTGGCGGTAGAGCTGCAAGCCGTTCCGGGAAGCGTCCACTACTCTGTCGCAGTTTCACCTAGACTTCGTATTAATAAATGGTCGTGATGAAACGGGCAAATATTTTCACCTTCTATACCTGATGAGCCGTGGTGATGGTACTCCGAGAAAGCGTGGCGATACGCTGCTCCATCAGCACCAACTTGAGACTGTACATCAGCACCAGCTTGAGACTGTACAGCAGCTTCGCCATCCTTCGCACTTAGTGCAGCGCCACCGGCCGTTGAAAAAGCTCTTGCCCCTGTGCTGCACCAGTATATAGCAGGCACAACTTCTCGAACTCTCGGTAGCCATCTCCCTTGTAACTTGCCACTGCTTCGGCACAGGTGTGAACTTGGCCCGTAATTCTCTTAAGAAAACAAATTTTTCATCACCAGGTGAGTATTGTGTCAGGGAGGATGGTTTCGTCTTCTGTCAGCAGGTTCCACTTTTCCCACAGGTGCACGGACAGGCACAACTGGTGGATGCGACGTCTCTATTCTGAGACCATAAAAGATATGGGTCTGGAGATACTCCCCGATGTGATGTCTGTATGCAAACCAAAGGAGCAGCCGGTCCAATGAACGCTGGATGGCGACACAGGCCACGCTGAGGTGACCGGTGTTGGACACTGTAGTGTCAAATGTCATATTCACGGTGTTTTCAATGCAGCCACTCAAGCAGCATACTTGCTGGTCAGCCTGGCAATGATATCTCCACATGCATCGTCCGTTCCGTTTGCTTATCACGGTAAACCGAGAAGCTTCAGCTGTGTTGAGTCTCCGATTAATACCGTCAGGCGCTCCTCCAACCGAAGAACTTCGTGAAGCATTGGGGTTAACTTGCTATCATAGTATAAGGTACGCATCGTAGGCGACATTCACTGTTCGCGGCAATCCTTGCACACAGTGCCGAGCGTCTGTCTGCCTTCGCCTAGAATGCGGAGTCGCTCGACGTACTGCCATCTGATTCTTCGATGAGGCTGCGCCTGAATGCCGCCAGTTGCATCGGCGTCAATGTCAGTCCGGTTGCCCATAACTTGGCCTGCTGAGGATGTCTCATGGAATGAACACGAGTGCCGCATTTCTTGCGCTTACAGGTTCGCAGTTCGATATGCAGAAGATTATTTGCATTCCCTGCTTTTCCTTGATGAACCGCTCTGCTCGTGCTTCAACTTCAATCTCACGTTCCTGTCGAAGCTGCACCTTTGCTTTCAACTTCATATCAAACGATCCAAATGAGACTACCCTGCCTCCCTTCTTGCTAGCAAGAAAAGCTCGGTGATCCCAGTTACCGCACTGAAAACCCATGGCTCGAGACTATATCAAGTGTCCATTGGAATCGATAAATCGTGTCCGTCCATCACCGGGCATCAGCAGCGAAGAAGGCGCGGACGGCCCATCCTCGTCTAGTCTTGCCCCCTCCCCCCCATTCAGCCATGTCAGTCACAGGAATGCACGTCTAAATATATTGATTGTGAAACAAATTTGCATGATGTGTTTTTAGGACTAGTGGAACACTACTAGCACACTCGCTAATCATTTTCAAACTTCGTGTAATTTGATACACCCTACCGTACAGTCAGGCCCAATTGCGTGCGGGGCGGAAATCTGCCTTGGGGGCCACTGTCTCGCCAATGCATAGTGTGGTGTATGCACGTTTGTGGAATTTCGTTCATACAGAAAATTATTACATAAAGCACTCTACATAATCAACGTGAGCACACTCTATAACTATTGAAACAACATTAACAAATTCTACTGTTAACTTAGTCGTCGCATTTTGTAGTAATATCAAAATGGAGGAGCGATCTGACCTACTTAAAAATTCTTTCTCAGGCCGATTCAAGGTGAGTATCTTACGCTGATAGTTAAGTTTCATTGCTCCCGCTTAATATTAAGAAGCTTGCAGGCACCTTCCTTCAGAACAATTTTTATTCAAATTTTGAATGGTATTAGTCACAAGCCGGGCTAAGTTGAAATATTGAGGCATTTTAAAGTAACTGAACCCTTATTCAACAGATTGGCCTTGTGCATTTGAAGTGTTCAACGCTTACAGAGAAGACCTCCGCCAAGAGTACACTTTTCTCGACAGCATCGTGCAAAAGGTGGGAGACTACTCAAGCTAGATTTACTAATAGAGTATACATGCATAGTATAAAAATACTCCTAAAAAACTCCCGAACCCTCCAGTAATGTAAGCGATAAGTACTCCCTGACCGGAAGACAATGGCCACCAACGCAATGCAGTTGTCGCATAAAATGATTGGTCATACTCTGTCACTTTCACTACACCCACACCTACAGTGAAGCGTAATAATGACTCGTGGAAGTGCTACTAGAATATTTCTTTTACTTAGAACTTAGTGCGGCTCTCATTAGAACATGTTATTATTACCTCCGCAAAGAGGGTATGTTTTCGTCGTGTTTCCTTGTCTGTCTATCTGTCTTTTTGTCTTCCTGCCACCAAGATAACTCAAAAAGTTATGGACTGATTTCAACGATACCTGCGGGGATTGTTAGGTATATGTTAGGAGGAACAGATGATTAACTTTTGGTGAAGATCCGTCCATCCGTTTCTTTGTTTGTCTGCCTCATTGTTCTCAATGTCATAACTCAAAAAGTTTTTATGAAGTTAACATGAGTTGTTAGGTATATCAGAAAAAAATAAATCACAATATTTTTGTAATGATCTGTTTGTTCGTTCGTTAATTTGTCACTGTTTTTATTTTTATGCGTATTTATGAAAAAAATGGGGAACCATGCGAAATTTAAGTTTCAGAACTTCTCCTGTTTTAACAAGCTTTATCGGGATCTTGACTTAATAAAGTGGATCTCACTTCTTGAGCATCTACAAGTATCATAAGTTTGAGTAATACAACCATGGGAAAACCTATCACAGCTTTGGTATCCATGCGTAACGCAGTAAACTCCAATTTATAATACATCAGGAACNAACAAGCTCTATCGGGATCTTGACTTAATAAAGTGGATCTCACTTCTTGAGCATCTACAAGTATCATAAGTTTGAGTAATACAACCATGGGAAAACCTATCACAGCTTTGGTATCCATGCGTAACGCAGTAAACTCCAATTGATAATACATCAGGAGCATGTGTTTTAGTTAAACAGAATTTATTTGTGGGCGCTTCAATACAAGAAAATGCTGTTGCTAATGAGCAGGCCAAAATAGGAGCACGACTCTCGTGACACTAAAGATGTGAAGAATATTTCGCAAAGTGGCATAAAGCACACTTTATGTATAATAGACTCTGTTAATGTATCACAATTGAGTGGTGTCGATGCCGGCTATATTACGAAGATGAAAGCGCTGTTAGATACGCTTAAAAAAAAATTACCTAATCAAGAAATACAATGCGGTTTATAATCCAATCGTACACATAAAGGTTTATATTTTGTCTATGAGTCTAACCATAACATCGCAATTATTCGAAAACTTAATCCTCTATGCGCAATTCTTAGTTTTGAGGGTAAAATGCGTACTTGTACTATGCCACAAGCCTTCTCTTGAGGTAATGGAGTGGAGGATTACTAAGCCACTTCTGTTTGTTTCCTTCCGCATTTGTCTGCTTGGATGATGGAATATGCCTCGCCAAATGTATCATTCAGGTTGTGACGGTAGGATTACCTTCAGCGCATATTGTTGTCAACTTTAATAGGTGTGCTATTCGCGAACATATACTGGTTGTTAACTCGAGATTCACTCGAAGAATGTTTCCTATAGATAGGTATGGCTATGCTTTAAGTCAATACAAAGAACGATGAATACTGTCAGTTAGGTCTAAATGATAGATATGGTTTGATGCTACGGTGATAAGGTAGACTATGCGTTTCTTTCCCGATACATAGAGGATCGACTTTTTTGCATGGTCAAAGTACACTTAGCCGAGATAAGTGTATGTCCATGTGCGCTTTGTATATCTTGGAAATATAAACTCCCGATCAAAAGCTTAAGATCACTTGGAAGTGTAAAAATAACTGCATTTTAATGATAAATTAACTGCTTCGACTAGTGATCACTAGTTCCTAAAGACAAAAAGTGAGAAAGACGAAAAATACCTGCTGTTATAATTTATTGAGAAATACACATTTTTTTCATATAATGAGTTTTTCAGATGATCAAACGTACAGTAAAAGACCAGGGTAATACACATTTAGTTCTAGGGCAATATCTGGCGTTTCGGATCAGTTATATACATGCTTGGTCCCTCTGGGGAATAGGATGAGTCATAGATCCATAGGGTTGGGTTAGTTAGGTTTGCCCATCCTATGTTATGGGGCCCGGCATCTGCAGGGGGCTCGTGTAGGTTACCTCAGCCATTAGCTAGGTCTTTGTGCTTTGGAACGTCTGTCTTTCGTGCCCACTTTCCTTCCTTCCCGATTTCATACTCCTACTTGCTCATGCTCTATTCTGTTCTTCCTCTTCTTTCCCGACTTAATGTTCCCATGCGCGTTGATCCTGTGTGGGAACACCTTCGTGCATAGGTTCCCCCTGACTATCGACATAATTATGTTCCTTCCTTTTCATCTTTTAGAAAAGCTTGCAACTTATTAAGGGGAACGATGAAGGGGTTTGGGTTTTATCAAGGAATCACTCTGAAATTTGCACAGTAGGTGTAAAATGTCGTTAGAAATCGACTTCTCAAGTCATTTTTTTTTCGCAATTCCTATTAGTTTGGGAGATATTTGACATTTTAGTGAAGAAAAGACATATTTTCTGTTTTTTCCCATATATCCTTCATATGAATAGAACTCCATCAGTTTTCATACTAGAGAGGTCTTTTATACATGAATTGTAAGCTGAAAGCATAAGAAAGAGACGCTCGACTGCCTTTTTTCTAAATTTGGTCTAAATTTTTTTTTTTAGAAATGATAGACGCAAACAAAAAGGATATCGCATTTTTTGCTGTTTTTTACTGAAATTTCATTAGTTCAGATCCATATTCCAAAAAAAATAAGCTGAGAATCAAAAATCAAGAGTCGAACATCTCTTCTTCAGGTTTTCAGCTTTTCATCTTTAATCTAATACTAAGAATGACCGTCGTGTGTTTATAAATATATATATTTATAAATTTATAAATTTATTTATATGTTTGGTGTCACGCTCTTAACGAAATAGATAGGCGGAATTGAGCCCAGGCTGGAGACTCTGGTTGTCCTCTCGAGCTCCATTGAAAGTGATGGGCAGAAAATAGGCCGAGTTGCAGAAAATGGCAAACGTATCTTGAGCAGGGACAGTTGAAATTCCAACAATGAAGAAATCGCAGGCTTAGTCTGATTTGTACGAGTATTAGCTTCTCCATGCATCGAATCTACGGCAAAGTATAGGGCGACCTTATGTCTGAATGCACTTCTTGCATTGCCGAAGCTGAAATCGTAGCACTGAAGATATCTGAAGCTTCCGTTGGCACTCTCATGCTTCTTGATTC
>LQNS02277097.1:734429-744636 GCA_001587735.2 Parhyale hawaiensis | reverse complement strand
CAAAGTATAGGGCGACCTTATGTCTGAATGCACTTCTTGCATTGCCGAAGCTGAAATCGTAGCACTGAAGATATCTGAAGCTTCCGTTGGCACTCTCATGCTTCTTGATTCGTAGTTTCTTCCTACAGATGATTTCGTTGCATGAGCTATTCTTCCAACTTTGATGCAATTGTCAACGAAACCGACGAAACCTATGTTTTCACGGGCAGTAGACAATTATTTCTTCTAGCTTACTGTTTTCCTCTGACGAAGCAGTTTTCTCTTCATAGGTCAAAATTTGAGCACCTCAAATGAAACAGATATTTCAGGTGGCAAGACTGTATCAACGATATCTTTGCTACGGAGCGAACACATTGTATATAAGCTTCTATTTTGTTTAAGTTTGTTGGAGTGTTTTACTCAAGAAGTTTTTTCTGCCTGTCTATATAGAAGACCTAAGGATGACAGCACGACGAAATATAAATGAAGAAAAGAAGAAAATTAAGAAGCAAATAAGAGAAGAGGAGATTCCGCACCGGTCTAGAGGCATGAGGCAAACGTATAGGTTATTGCGTGAATTTTTCACGCATGGGTCCACTAGTAATAATATTAATAACAATAAAGTTGATTGAGTTTGAGACTCACAAAATACCAAATAAAAGAACAATACACGACTGAATAACATTATGCAAAACTCGCACTCAAGCCTCTGTATAGCCTTGGAGATAATTAGGCACAGGTAGGCATAAGGAACAGAACCCTCTCACACAGATAGAAAAAACAATCCCTGTAATTTTCGTCAAAATCCGTGTATAACTTTTTAAGTTGGCTTGGTGACAGACAGACAGACAAACAAACAGACGGACAAACCCGACGAAAACATAACCTCCTTGGCGGAGATAACTATACTGACGACACAGTGGCCAGCGGCTGCTGATGTGATGCAGACAAACTGCCAGCGCTAGTCTGCAGCAGTCCGTATAATATCGCTATGATGTGTCAGAACAACGTTACACAGACACCGAGAAGTAAGGTGCAGCCAAATGATAGGCATCTGGCCGAGGAATTTCAAGCTCTACGGCATGAGCACTGAAAATTGAAACATGCCAATGACCGAGTTGTTAGCGAAGTGCAGGATCTTAAAAATGCAATAAGTGAGCTTATTACCTACTTAAATGAGGCCAAACAGCTCAACAGGGCAAAGTGGGTTTTATGAGGCTGTTGCATCTTGCAATTCACCTTCTCCAGTGGTTTCTGCCGTAAATCCACAAAGCTCCGAGAAGATGACCCCTCCCCCTTCTACTCCCGCTTACTCTTACGCCCCAACCGCCCGTTCCACCCCACGCAGTTTGGACCTATTGCTTAGCTCCGTGTCTGACTTGAGTTTGCTGACGGTGGAGGCTCGTACACACGCACTGCAGGAGCGACCAGCTGTATTACAACCAACAGATGATTTCCAATGTGGAGGAAGCGCTTATAGCAGCCAAGCATAGGCTTGCCTGCGTGTCTCCGTTGAAAGGACTGAGACACGAGATGCCGGCAGCTAATGTGAGAACGACTCAGGGAGCCCAGGATTCTACTGATGAACGTGAAATGATGTTCCGACATCACACTGAAGCACTCGGTGCCAAGAAGAGGAACCATTCACCATCAACTGCGGACGGCAACATCGCGAAGCTCCAAGTCGAGGTAGAAGTGGAGATGCGACTGTGAGCTCAGCTGGGAAGCCTGGATGCTCGGCATGGACCCAAAACTGTCCTCCACTGTATTCTACGACTCCGGCCCATGGCAGGCCTGTATCACGTCCAGCGCCGCCAAGCTTCAGCTCTGGCATTCTTAGTGATATAAATGCTAGTCACAACGATGGGTTTACTTTAGTGGACCGTAAAGGTGAAACTAAGACCCGGTATCGTAGGCATAAGTATGCAATAGGTAATGGTAAGAATGTGTGCACATGTGCTATGGCATGCTCAGTGAATTGTGTTTGTGTGAAACTGTGGGGAAGGCATCTCACAGAAGATGATGTCCGCCATAAAATCATTGAACAATTTTCTGATATTGACCCGACAGTCAAACTGACCTGGGGGAACGTTAGTAAAAAACCTTTCAAAACTATGCTCTCTGTATTGAAAGACAACATGCTACTGTTCCCAGATGCTTGGCTCCCAGGATCGCGTGTCCGACGATTCATAGACTGAAGACATACGGAAAGAGTTTCAGGTACCTTCCAAAGTTATATGCAATAACCTTTGTCTAATGAATAAATTACGAGTTGCCTCATACAACTGTCACGGATTCAAGACTTTGTAGCATTACTGATATAACTAGAAGGAAGGGATGATATAACCTATTGCCTTACAGGAAACCTGACTTTTTTTCCAATGAGCTTTTTTCTGTACCACAGGGGGACCGACACATGACGTCCTTTTCTATCTCCTCTATAAATGTCACGCAAGGTATTTTTGAAGGGTAGGCCACATGGGGGTCTAACTTTTATATAGAATAAACAAGTTGATCACTGTGTTGAAATTATTTAATTTTATGAGTCCCGCTTCTTAGGACTGAGGTGTAACACTAACTTTTGCTCAGTTTTACTAATCAATGTCTATTTGCCGAACGCAGAAATGCCCGAAATGGTGAGGCTAGATTACTTTGGGGAGCTAGCTGCAATCATTCACGATGTGGCTGATTCGCATATTTGTGTGCTGGGTGACCTCAATGTGACGCCGGGAGTACCTAATTTTGCAGGGCTCCTAGCTGATGTAACATGAGCTTGGCAGACGTGGACTTGCTTTCACGTGATACGTATACCCACATGAACTATAATGACAACAGTGTAAGCTGGCTTGACCATGTTGCAGTTACACATAACCTCAAGTCGTCTATTTTCAACTTTGAAGTTGGCTTGTATTCTCCAGAATCTAATCACCTTCCTATATATTTTAAGTTAGATATCTCTCACGTACCACCAGTGAATAATGTAATAACTGCGACCGCGGATGGAACTGTATTGTGGAATTTCAGCGATTTGCATAGGAGAACCGCATTTCCGTGTGCTCTCAACGAGCGGTTAGAACATGTCCCGCACTACTGCTCGTACCCTCAATGCCATGCCGATCTGGATGCCCTGCATACCGTACTAGATGGTCATATCCTGGAAATTGGTAGTGGTGTGTTTGGTAGGCGCGGGCAGCTCGACTGAGCTTTCACCATCGCATTCCTGGCTGGAATGCTCACCTTGCCGTACACCATGAGCAATCCAGAATTGCTAATACCAATTGGGATAGGGCGCGTACACCTCGCAATGGACAACTTTATGAAGAGAAAAATGCTGCTTGCAATCGCTTTAGGAGTGCTAGGAAGTGGCGCAGGTGAATGCAAGCGAAAGAGCATTAATTACGATCAGACAGTCTTGCTGCTAAATCGACTAATGGGCAGTCAACTGACTTTTGGCGAGAAACTAACCGAATCAACCGAAAAGATGAGCATATTGCTCGATGCGTTGATGGTGCCAAAGGGGAGCAAGCAATTGCCGACATGTGGATGGGACACTTTTGCGATATTCTAAAATCAATACTAAAATCAATACTTTTACCTATGATGAGGTTACACGCGCATGCAAAGCACTAAAACTTGACAAGGTTACCGGAGCTAATAAAATTGCTCCTGACGTGTTCAAGTATGTTCCACCTATGCCAACTAGATTAGCTGCATTATTGGTTTAATTTTTCAATGCATGCCTATGGATGCAGTACATTCCCATTCCTGTTATGACAGTTGCAATGAAACCTGTTGTCAAGAACAAAGGTAAAATGTTACCGACAAAAGAAATTACAGATCTATTGCGCTTGCGACAGCAGCGTCCAAGCTGTTCGAGTTATTGCTAGGGAAAATGAGCTTTGCCCAGGGACGGCTGACAATCAATTTGGTTTCAAAGCGATGCACGGAACAGAGATGGCTATACTGTATGTGCTCTGAATCAGACAGTTGCGCATTATCTCTCGAACGGTTCATGCGTGTATACATGTTTCTTGGATGCGAAGAAAGCATTTAATAGGGTGAATCACTGGACACTTTCCAAAAAGCTGTTAGACAAAGGGGCCCCACGGCCTATTGTTGGCTTACTGCCCTCAAGGGTATATTATGACGGGCCCTATCCCTGTCATAATATATATGGGCCCTACGATCTCAGGGCAAACCCAAGTACCTTTTCCGCAGGAGATGTTGCATCTGGCCGCATTTCCTGCTGACGAGGTCAGTTTTGTAAAGTTAGGTAGGTTTTCTAATTCCTTTTCTGTTCCGCGAGGTGGGCTGTCGATCGAGATAGAGCACCTAGTCCGCGGGATATCTCTCATCTCTCTCGTGTGGAAGGCCGTGAAAGAGGCCGCCACTCGAGTGTCTTCTACTGTGCTTTGCGCCTTGTTTCCTGCCCGTAATAGCGCACGTATGCCACGCGACAAATTTTGTGGTGTATGAATACTACACACTCATCTCTGTTGGAACGCCTGAGTTGCGGCTACGGAGGTTAAGCAAAAGTTTATAATAATAATAATAATAATAATAATAAGGTTGGCTTACTGAAATTCTGGTAGAGGAACCATGAGTGCTGTGTACGCCGGGGAAAGTCATTCTCTGAGGGCTTCCGTGCTTCTAATGGAATCCGACAGGGTGGAATTTTCTCACCGTTGCTTCTCAAAATATTTATTGATGACATTCATAACAGGCTTAATGGTAGTGGAGTTGGGGGTCTTATGGACAGGTGCTGCATTAATGCAATGAGTTACGCTGATGGTATGGCGCTTCTTGCTCCACATCACAGTTCTCTCCAAAAGCTAGTTTCCATATGTGATGATGATCAAAAGATTGATATTGTGCACAACACAAATAAGACTGTGTGCATGTTGCTTGAACCTCGACGCTGCAAGCAGTGCAAGATTAGGCATACAATACTTAGCGGTGTGAAGATAGCCTATGTCCACAGCTTTGTGTGCCTGGAACATTGAGGAAAAACTTGATGATTGCGCCGACATTGGATGACAGGTTAGACGCCTAAATGCTACAGGCAATCCTATATTACGGCAGTTTAATAGATGATCCCTAAATGTCAAGATCCAAATGTTTAAAACTTATCGCTATCCAAACACATATTACAGCTCACTTTGGGTCCAATTCACTTGACAGGCCATCAGTAATTTCCGTGTTGCCTACAATGTCATATTCCGACGGTTGGTGGGTGCGCCCAGATACACAGAAGCTAGTGATGTGTTTCCATTTCAATATTCTTGCTTGTAAATGTGCATATAACATGGAGATGAGAGTAAAAAAGTCTGATACCTCAATGCTTCAGGGAATGTGCTCTAATCTAAGTTGACCTTGAAGGTTAGGAGGCCAGGACTGGTTCTTTTAATATCCTAAGATACGTTTTAAAACACTTTAAAACACTTAAAATACAGTACACTACACAAAACCGTCCCTGCCTCCTAACCTACAAGGTTCTCGGAGTAAGAGCTCATTGGGAAGAGCTTCTGTACTAGGGTGGTGGTGTTGATGGGTGGCAGCATCTAAGTGCGCGTTTACTATCGAGAAGACGGCGGAACGGTCCATAGATTTTATTTCACGTCCTCTTTACGTAGCGATAGATATCCCTATTCAGGGGGAGGACGTGTGCTCATTTTCGTCGTTGTGAAGACGTCCCCTTCTAAGAACGTAATATATACATAAATGTGCTCCTCTTCTCCCAGCTAGGGGAATGCATATATATATATATATATATATATTTATATATATATATATATATGGATCTACATATATGCCATCGCAAGAAAATAATATATCAGAAGCCATGGCAAGTTAATTCTATGTGTGCAGAAGGCGGCGGAAAACTGCAATGTTTCTTACGGATGCTGCATCTTGAAGATTTCTCGACCATCATCAGAGGCCTACCGACGCTTCATGTCAACTTTCAACTATTGTGTGGTGTGTTTTCACCAATTATGGGATTTGTATTTACTTCGAAGACTACCATGCTGATGTGTCGGCCTTTTATCTACGACAGGTTGTAGACTGTCGCCCTCGGTACATCTGAGTGTCTGCAACGTGCAGTAATTGGAGTCTACGCAGCGGACTGTAGTTGAGAATTGACGAAACATTTGCTTGATTGGAAATTTCATTTATAGTTTCCTATAGTAACCTCTCTAAGTTTTGCAAGATTTCAAGAATTAAATTTACCAACTTTGACCTTCCCACCTGATGAGCAAGAGAGCAGCGAAACGCGCGTCGTGGGTATCAAAATTTCTTTAACTGCTTCTAATCGAAATCTACATTTATGCCATCTCAAGAAAAAATGTTTATATTTGTATATTTATTTATTTATCCACCCGATAAGTGGTCGAAGGAGTAAAGCAATGTTCATATTTTTTATGGAGGGTTCCGTGGGTTGACGTAGATGTGACCCATGCCAAAAAAAGACAAGACCTAACTGGCCATAAACAATAACGGCGTTGAATTTTCCTCCACCGCGGCAGATCGTCTCCCGCCACGAGGCCTTCCATTTTCCTATGCTATTATTAGGAGCGCAGGTGAGCCCAGCACCAGCCTTGTTTTCCTACGTTATTTTTGAAGAGCTAATCTCTGGGAAGGAATTGGACTGTGTCCTAACCTCGTTCATCAAAAATGACTTCGTTGAATTTGCCCCTACCGCGGGTGATAATCTTACGCCACCGAGGCATTCTAGTTCAACACTACAATGGCCCGAAATACAAATTGAAGTCTACCACCTCCTGACTTGAGAAAAAATTAGGTAACACTGCTATCATGGATGTCGATTAGTTCAAACCTGAACCACATCGAAAATCTATAGCAAGACTTGAAAGGCAACATCAATAACTGAACTTTGAAGAATATTGTTCATTATATTTATGTTATATCTAATACTGCAATGCAATATTTTCATTACATGTAACTGTCGTTTACTCCTATGCTCATGGCTGTTGTGCATTTTGTATTTTTTATACACACGATGGTACCCAAAAGTAATAAAAGGTGACACCGTTAGGATGATATTGAGATATGATGGGTTAATGTAGTGGGTTATTTTTTGTAATTATATGCAAGATTCATGCTGTGAGTACCTAAAGGGATTATTATACACTACATTCATATGTACCATTACGTTGAAAAGTTGAGAGGCTTTTTCCTTCAGTCAAGCCCCACAATTTTTCTCAATGGAAGGGAGGCAAGATGTTATGAAAACATAGATTCGCAAAAAGAAAACATGTGTACATATATGATATAGAATTGCACGACTACGTGTATACATAGAATATATATCAAGTAAGAATGTAGTGTTCAACATTCGAGCTTGCTTCACAATGTTCGACGCGAGAAACCGTTGTAGCAGTAAAGACAACTGCCTCAAGGCACAGTGGTCTGGGTCGACGCTCTAATCTTAGGTAAACAAATTGTGGGCTCGGCCCACGATCAAAGTGTAGGAAAGATATGGACTAGTCCTTAAAATGTAGAAGATAGATTGTAGAATAGAGTTAACGATAGCATTGAGCTTAAAGAATGAGCACACATAAAAGTGCTCTAGTCCCCTCTGGGGGCGAGGCGCCTTTTGGCTCTATGTGGGAAAATTTCGCCTTTCCTTTTCCCCTCGAGCTCGAAGGTCCCAGTGAGCTATAGGCACGGCACTCAGCGTTTCTTCAGTATCGTGCGTGGTTTGGTAACAGCAAATGCGTGCAATACCATAACTCGTCTCCTTTTGCTCGACGAGTGATATAAGGTGTTCCTCCTGCACGAACAATGTGCGTTTATGACAGTGTATGCCTATAACTTCGTCTGTGTGCCCGCCAATACCTTTGATAATCGCCCGTGTGTCAATACAGTGCGCCCTTGAGCAGTGCTCAGTTGCTAAATGCTTCATGTGCCTATTTGAGGACTATGTCTTCTAGTCTCAACAATGTGGCTATTCCCAATTCGACGATGTTTCAGTGTGCTAAGTCCCCAAGTTGAAGTAAATAGCGATATATGCTTCCAGTGTCTGGTCTGAGTTAATTTTTGTTGTCTTCGGTATGATGCCGTGTTATACGAACAATTGCAGAATTGTATATTCATCGAATTAATAAAGTCCAATACGAACTGCAGTGTATACTCTACGTAACATACGTGCCGAAGTTTGCTGTCGTAATCAAAGCACAGTGTTTTCTTAAGGTGCAGCAACAGCATCGTGATTGAGTCAACGTGTTCTTTATGCTAAAAAAAATTCATCCAGGGTGTTTGCTTCGTTTACAAGCCGCACGAACTTAATATAACCTTGCTGTGCGTGAAGAGGAGGAATTGTTTGCAGTCCTCGGAAGTCCAATTGCAAGTAATGGAGTAGCAGTTTAACTACGTTCTGTGTAGACAGCAGACTTCAGTTGCAGCGCATTTTCCAGAGAAGTTTGCTATTGATTATTAATATTTTACTATAATTATGTTTTCATTTTTCAACTGTTCGAACAATTTTGTCGGTACATCATTTCTGAGATTCATTTGTCAAGACTTGAACATAATATTCAGTTCTGATAATTGAGTTTCATTTTCACCATTACGTGTCGTTTTTCCCTGTGACAACCTTAGGCCTGTGGAAACAATAGTTTTTGAGGCATTCAAGAAAATATTGTAAGTGAGGCACGAATAATTTCATTGCTACCTGCATCTGCATTCATGTATTATAAAACACTTTGATCCACAATGAACGATTACATATGTCTGGCAAAACTCTTAAGGCCCGTTTACACTGGGGCAACGACAGGGGTGGCAAGCGCCCGTCGATCATGCGCTTGCTGCAGCGCTTGACGCCCAAGGCTGTTCACACTCATTTTTTGACACATGCGCCTGTCCCACAATATTTAGATGGCATCTAGACACCAGTGAATTTTTTGACACATGCGCCTGTCCCACAATTTAGCTGGCATTGTGACACCAGTGAATTTTTTGACACATGCGCCTGTCCCACAATTTAGTTGGCATCTAGACATCAGTGAATTTTTTGACATATGCGCCTGTCCCACAATTTAGCTGGCATTGTGACACCAGTGAATTTTTTGATACATGCGCCTGTCCCACAATTTAGTTGGCATCTAGACATCAGTGAATTTTTTGACACATGCGCCTGTCCCACAATTTAGTTGGCATCTAGACATCAGTGAATTTTTTGACATATGCGCCTGTCCCACAATTTAGCTGGCATCTAGACATCAGTGAATTTTTTGACATATGCGCCTGTCCCACAATTTAGCTGGCATCTAGACATCAGTGAATTTTTTGACATATGCGCCTGTCCCACAATTTAGCTGGCATCTAGACACCAGTGAAGATGGATATAAGTGATTCAGAGCTATGGGCAATAATTCTCTGGTGCACTGCATTGAAAAGAATAAGCAGGCGCGCGCTGAGAAAAATTCGATGCACGTGGGTGTTTCACGGCGTAGTTTGGTGTGCCATCGCAGCAGACAGGAAAAGACATTTCATTAAGAAAAACACATTTCCGCAAAAACAAAGTGAACAAAAGCTTTGTAGTTTTGTTGCACGTGCGAGCCGAGACGCGGTTACATACCTACACGCAACTCGCTATTGTATTTCCAATTTTCGTCTCTTTTGGTGCATCAATTTTACCTGTTTTTGATGCATATTGGTGCATCATCGGCTTTGTCACAAAGCCGAAGCACATAAGTGCATCAATTCGTTCCAAGTGCATCATAATACCTTATATGCATCATCATGATGCACTTTGTTTCGATAATGCACTTGCGTGCTTCGGTTGTGGGAGAAAAATGCATGTAATTTTGATGCATCTAACTGCATCACAAAATTCTTTCAGTGACGCGTCGCGACATTTGGGTTAAGAAATGGTTTCCGAGAGGAGACGAAAGAGGATCTCACACTCACATTTTTAGAGAACCATGAGAAGAAGGTAAATCTGATTTCTTAAAATAATACACAACTAGCGGGACCCGTGGAATTCCACGGTTGAGTAAAGACTATACTTTCCAAAATGAAACAACCCACGCTACACTACTGCAGTTTACCTCAGTTTAAACTAATGCTGCTCTTATAACGTAACTCACCCCGTCTGAGTAAACGTCCGTCGCTTATCGCTGACAAACTCATTCCCACTCAACAATGTCTGCCTATCAATGCTTAATTAAGTCGCATAAGCTAACGTGACCGGTGGCAATGCTTCCAC
>LQNS02277097.1:714583-729572 GCA_001587735.2 Parhyale hawaiensis | reverse complement strand
TTTTGTAAAGAAAAACGAAAGCGTAGATATGATACGGGTGAAATGAAGTCAAGTCTCTAATTTACGCCTATCTATTTGTGAAGAGCGTGACACACACACGTAGATACAAGCGTATTAATATATAGATTCCCCATAGACTTGTTTGACAGTCTGCTGAAGAAAACAACTCCAATGATCGAAAGGAATACACCCTTTTGAGCGATAGTACTTCTTCCGAAGCAAGATTAAAGCCAACCTTGCTGTGTTTGCCATCACGCTGCTCGAATACGTCACTACAGTATTCGACAAGAATATCACAATCTGCGTTGTGTTCATATATTATTGAAACTTATTAAGCTATCTATGCTGTATTGAAGGATGATTACTTGAAAGTGAGTAAAGCAAATTAGTTTTTTGTGTTTTCTCTAATACTTCTTCACTCCTTTATTGTTCTCAAAATACACAAAAAATAAATGATACGATCGTAAAAAGTGATAAAATTCCCACAAAAAAACACATTAAAGTTCGTCTAATGCGTGCTATTTGTGAACAAGCCCATTAAAAGCCAATATTCGCAAATAGGGCACATGTCTTGAATTAGGAATAGTGCCTAATACAATATCTTCTAAACATTTACTTGAAATGTGCATGCGATATCGGTTTTATTAGCTCGGATGGAAGATTATTTTGCGCTTTTACACATTGAAATATTGCCAATCGTTTTTGAACCTCAAGCCGTGCAACTGATAGATTAAACCTAGTATTTCTCATACCATAATGAGTGCTTATAAGAAGCGGAGCAAAGTGGTCTTCGAATTTTTTTTTTTCACCAAACAAATTCTGTCGAAGAAATTTTAATACAAATATTGGCGGATATTCCTTAGTTTTAGAACCGATAGAGTGCTGTACGTAGAGTTACTGGACCAGAACGGGACGCTGTTCTCATCTCTGGCAACACGAACGATAATCCTAAAAACATCGTTCATTAATTACTGTAATGCCCAGTCGGGAATAATTTATGGGGTGCAAATATCGACCTAAACATACTAAAATAAACGTTAATCATATTAGGTTGTATTGCTTTGCAGAGTTTTAAAATAAAAATTAAGGCGAAAACTAACGATCTAAAAAACATATTTACTGATAAGCCGAAGAGCCGAAACGTTCATTTTTAATATAGACTAGCTTATCAGTAAATATGTTTTTTAGATCGTTAGTTTTCGCCTTAAATTTTTATTTTAAAAATAAACGTTATGTTTTGGTCGAGATATCTACCATATTGTTTCATCATCTATAATCGACTTTAATCTCTCATACACCACTATATTCTACCATAATCACAACCGTCATTTCGGACTGGGTGGGTCGAATGGCATTGTCAGTCGCAGCCTTCCAAAAACAAAATACCCTACACTATATGGGAGTACACAAGTGAAGAATACAAAGTAAGTAGTGCCTTTCGGGGCAAATAGAGGGAAAATGGATATATGACACCTTTTGCTTTGCTGAGCTTTTTGCTAAGCTCAGTGATATGAGACGAAAAATATAAATCATTATCGATAATAACACCAAGGTATTTAAATTTATGTATCCATTCTCGTTTGATACCATTAAAAAAATTACGTCCGGCAAGATAAGATTCCTAGCAGACCGAAATAACCGAAAGTGCCTTTTTTTTAACATCTGGACTAAGTCTTTTCATGACTAGCCACGAAGAAATGTTTCTTAACATTCTGTTAATTTTTAGAATAGCACTTTGGAAATAACAATGATTCACGTAGAAAACTGCATCATACGCAAATAAAATTGTATAGGCATCTTCAGAAACTACAATATTATTATTGAATACATTAAATAACAGAGGTCCTAATACCGATCTTTGAGGTACTCTAATTTCAATGTCATTCATTCTTGATTCTGCTGCTCCGATAATCACAAGTTGCTTCCGGTTGGTTAAGTAATCAGCAATGAGACTGTTAATAAGCCCCAGTTCTCCGTATTGCTCCAACTTTTGTACTAGAATAGTTTTATTGACCTTCTCAAATGCTTTCCTTAAATCCAAAAATAAACAAATAGAAAAGATTTATTGCAGAAAGCTACTAGTACTTTTGTTAGTGGGCTGAAAATTGCTTGGGTCGTATTTTTCTGATGACGGAAGCCATACTGGGCGCTGTTGATGACCCTTATGAGATTCCAGAAACTGCGACAATCTACTATACATAATTATATGACTTTCTAGAAAATTTTATTGAAAATTGACAGTGTCGATATAGATCGATAATTGGATGTTTGGTTGGTTAGTGTCCCCAGCTTCACATACAGGAATTACTCTCGCTTTTTCAAGGATATCAGGATAGATGCAAAGGGTGTCCAATTTGTTCAGTATTGAAGATTGATATAGTCACCTATATATGGAAGTTTTCTAATTAAATTCTTCGGCTGGATTTCATTTCTTTGATACCTTTAAGCTTGCATAGAATTAACAAGAGAGTTTATTTCGTCGGCGGTAAAAGGAATAAAATCAAAATCAGCTACGACTCTCAGCCTAGGAACATTGTGTTGCACATGTCACTCAAAAAGCATACAGAACGATCGAACTGTACGGGGATTAATCAGCTGCAACAATCATACGTATCATCGGCGACCTTGCTGTTGAACAGTGTTAGCAGGTGGGCAGCCAGTCACTTGGCAGTTCACTATCTTGCTATCCCAACAACACCGAGCGACATAGGGAAGCTATTTAGATGAAATCCGAGGTAAAAATATAGATAGGTAGAGAAAAAAGTAGTAGATATCTACACATATACTTAAACCTAATTTCGCCATATATAGCGTTTTAAACAGTGCGGTGTACTAAAAAGCGAATTTTGCTTTCAAACTGAAGGGTTAACGAGATAAGAAATTTGAATCAATTGTGTACAGTTCGATTTCTCACCTTCTTTTTGTAATGTCAGTCACAGCAAGATGAAAATAAAAGCATTCCCAACGCCAAAAGCTGTTTAGGTAAGCGGTGAAACCACTGTTATCTCTGCTATATTCATTCTGAAAGGAAACAAATCCCTAATCCTCCATGCGGTTATTCTAGCAAGAACTGGGTAAGCATCGTCCAGATTCTTTTGATCTTTGAGTCTTCACAGAGCAAGGCTAAAAGTTATTAGAGTGACTGCATTTTCAGTCTGAATAATATTATGAGGTTTTATTGTACCTTGGCATTTGGTTTATTTCTTGCAACTTTCCAGGCTGACGCTCGATTGAACACTTTTGCTCGCATGAGCAAAATTGGGGAACAGGGCGAACCCATCGTCTTCGTGGGGGTGCACGTCAGACTCACGGACTATCCACATCATATGGACAAAGTGAGTCGTTACTGTTTCTTTTCGGTATATTAGCTAAATAAAAGGATATAAATGTATATAACACATCATAAACATTTTCTGGTATACTACAGTTTAGTTTCTTGATATTCGGGGTAGAATACAAAGTTCACAATATTACTAACCAGTCTACTAACTCCTGCTATTCTGAAGGTCAGGAAACTTATAGATACTTTTTCTGTAGCCAGCAATGTGAATAGTATCGCATCATATGGTAGATTGTTAAGGGCTTAAGAAGGGTTCAATTAACGCCAAAATTCCCATTTAATTCGCACTCTGAGTACTTTTGTCAAACTTTGCTGGAATATAGTCCATGACCAGCTGTTTCAGGACGCCCGATTCTCAAGTTGCCAGTTGTGGGACAAGGGGCTTAAGTAAGGGCTAAAGTGCTTAAACACTAGCAGTGGACTCAATTCACATAACGAGTACATCCACAAAACCTCTGTCAAAATTTTCAGTTTAAAGACAATATTAAAAGTTCGCGTTTCTTGTTGTCCGTAATTGTGGACTAAAGAGCTTAAGAAGGGCCTCTGTGTCCGTCCCTCCTCATACACATTTTGAGTGCATTCATTAAACTTTGCTGACAAATAGTCCATGACCAACTGTTTAGGCATCAGTGATTCTCAAGCTCATCAGTTATGGAATAAGGGTCTTCTAAGAAAGCTAGAAGCGTAATACAGCTTCTGTGCAGCAACCCATATTTTTTTAAGGTCATAATAAGCCAGCTGTGTAAGAGCTGACCAGCATAGTAACAATACTGTACTTTGGTCAATCTACTGCTATCTAAGCTTTGTTCTAAGTGGACAAATATATTGGTAGAGTAGCATATTGGTAAGTCTTAAGCCCCTGCTTGACCACCGTTGAATTATATAAGCATTGATTCGTAGACAGTTGTTCATAGACGAGCTATAGTTAATTAAGCAGTTTGATGTACTCAAATGTAAATTACATGTGAATTTAGGAGGTCACATACGCCCTTCTTAAGCCCCTAAGAGTCCACAATTGCAGCACCTTAGAACCATAAACTCTTTATAAATGATTTCAGAATGAACAATTGTCAGATATTCAATGGATGTACTGATGATTTAATCAAATCAGGCACTTCGTTAAGGGACACACTTAATGCGCCACATTGACCCTTTTTTTAGCCCCTTATTCCATAACTGGTAAACTTGAAAATCAGTGAACCTTAAACAGTTGGTAAAGGACTATTTGTCAGTGAAGTTTAATGAATGTACTCAAAATGTGTATGATGAAGGAGGGTCACATAGGCACATCTTAGGTCCTTAGTCCACAATTACGGACTGTAGGAAACACGAACTTTTAATATTGTCCCCAAACTGAAAACTTTGACAGAGGTTTTGTGGATGTACTCGTTACGTGAATTGACTCCTCTGTTAGTATTTTAGCACTTTAATCTTATCTTAAGCCCCTTGTTCCATAACTGGCAAACTTTAGAATCGTGCGTCCTGAAACAGCTGGTCATGGATATATTCAAGCATAGATAGACGGATGTACTCTAGATGTAAGTAAATGGGAGTTTGGGGTTAATTGAACCCTTCTTAAGCCCGTTAGTCCACAATTGCGGAACTTAAAAATTAGCAATCCGTCATTAGACCCCAAGACTGAAGATTTTGGCACAAGTTTGGTGGACGTAGTCATAATCTAAATTAAGTTCACTGTTAGCGTGATTTGGCATTTTAACTACAGTAAAACCCCTCTAATCCGCAGCTCAATAATCCGTACCCCTCCCTAATCCGAACATCTGATAATAGTTCGAAGTGCAATCGAAACAAATAAGCATTTTCGTATTAATAGGGTAAAGTATGGAGTTTGTACAAATACCCCTTAGTCCACAATTGTGGAATTTAAGAATTAGCAATCCTTTATTAGACCCTAAGACTGAACATTTTGGCATAGGTTTGGTAGATGTACTCAGGTGTCAATTAAACCAAATTATCTCGGCCCTTATATGGTGGCGCCCTCCCCCGTTAGTCCACAATAATTATTGCGAAACTTAAGAAAGGCCATTCCAAGGTCCCGTCCAAAGAACCTATCCATACCAGTGCTCAAACCTTTCGTACGCAAGATGTGAAACAAATGTCTCCTGGCTCCCAGACTAAAAGAGACACCGGAACTTACGCCCCGGCCGTGGTAAGAGCGGAGTCAGTTTGGATACCGAATTTTGTTGATACGTCTGAGCCTCCAGCTTATGCGCCACTGTATATTTATTGTATTTAATATAGAGTTAACCATAATAATCCTGATGTGTCTGATGTCAGGAGTTCAAGGTGCCAGACATCTTAAAGTCGTACGAAGGCTACCTGCGCCGGGCCACCGACTACGTGCTGGAGCGGCACACAAACGTCCTGTTTGCCGTCACCAGTGACGCTCTGGACAAGGCTCAGCAACTCATCGAGGGCCTTGGGCTAAAAAATGTCTTCTTATCAGGAGGTTTGTGTGATCTACTGGATTGCGATTTTTTGGGATCTCGAAATACTCACTCTAGATGTCTCTCCGTCAGTTTGCTGATCGTCAAAATTTTTATAAAATGACATGTCCTACCTTATTTTTGATAGCAGAAGCTGCTTTAATTTGGAAGTTACTAACTTAGTGTATGATGGTGTATGATTACTGGTTGATCCTGGTGGAGGAGGCATTCATCCGATTTTGCCTTCCCCACCAGAAATCCCGAGTTGTGCGTTCGATGCAATATGGTCCCACTTTCAATGACATTCAACTTGCATCATTATCATTACAAGGTCTTCTGAAACATTTTTCCTCTTAACTCTTAGTGTTGAGGCCATTTCCTGAACCGTTTCCCTTTTTTTTAGTCTGACCAATTTTGCTTCCTTCTTTGAAAAGAATCACTTATATGCCGAAAGTCACCATCTGTCAATAGCGTCTGTATAATAGATTGATGTTTTTGTGCGCGTGGTTTAGATGGTACATTTTAGAATTATTCATTCAAAAACAGGGATGCTGTGGAATTTGGAGAACGTTTAGTGAAAGCATGTAGTCAGCTGACTGTCTGCTAATTTGCGCTCATCGATTTTCTTCCGTATCGACGTTCGACAATTAGGCATATTTGTTTGCCAAAGGTAATTACGGCAAACGTAGCGCATGACAGTGCAATCGTAATAAATATCAGTTGATATAAATAAAAGAGCAAAGGTTACGGAAGCGAACATAGTTAGGTCTAAAATCTACTAAAACTTTATAAACGTTTCGGGATCTACATGTCCCATCATGCAGAATACAGTCGCAAATCAATAAATTTTTGAACAAGTTATACGACCGACAACCCATGACGGCTACAAGAAGGACTTTTTTCTTTTCAGTGTAATATTTCGGACCTCAGTCGTACAAATTAAAAACAGAGCTTATAACATTGTTATCGAAATACTTTACTGCTATCGATTTTAAAATCATTATGACTAATAATTACACAATAGGTTAATTTTTTCCGTTTTAAAGATCGACTTCCTCTCAGCATGCAAAGCTCTCTCGTGTATAAATTTTGTTGTGCACAGTGTGCATCTTTTTACATAGGGTCAACCTATCGTACGTTGCACACGAGGGCCAGCGAGCANCAGCGAGCATGCGGGGAGGAGTTGTAGAACGGGCAACATTCTCGCCAGCCCCGCTCACTCCTCCGTTAGAGCTCATGCAGAGCAGTGCGGTGTGCCGGTGTCTCTTAACGACTTTACTGTTTTAGCATTTGCAACTGACCATTTTGAACACCGAATTTTAGAATCAATGTATATTTCGCAATTCAAGCCAGCTTTAAACAACCTAAACAGTGGCCATTCTTTATATATTACTAACAGATAGATTTCTTAGCTGTGTAACATTGTTCATAGTATTTTATTCTTTACTTTTCGATTCCTGGTAGTCTTTCTATTTGAGTCTTAGAGAACTGATAGTAGTGTCCTTTTTTCTTATATTCTTTACTTATCATTTCAGTTACTGATGATGGGACATGTAGATCCCGAAACGTTTATAAGGTTTTAGTAGATTTTAAACCTAACTATGTTCGCTTCCGTAACCTTTGCTCTTTTATATATATTACGGATTAGTAAATATCAGGTGCTTCTTTGCTTAATTTGAAGGAGGACGACGCCCGAGGTGGGACTCTGTGACTCAATTTTTCGTAGTTTCTTCGACAGGTACCACAGACCACCGTTATTATTTTCCTTTTTGGCAATAGATTTTATCACTTTTGAGCCTTAGTAGTTCTGTAGCCCCTGTGAACGACCCAGACCAAAACTATTATAACATTTGATAGTTCCAGAATACAAATTCAATAGTGTGTTTAAAGGAATCATGTACAAGCTCCAATCGCAAGTATGTTGGCCAAAAATACTTGTTAAGAGGATACATGTTTACCTATTGAGCTTTTGCAAGTAGTCGCCGCGTCTCAGACACTTGAAACACTTCTAATGTGAGTCCAAGAATTGTTTTTATTTCAGAGAAAGCTACGTGTGTTCAAGGTAGCGTGCATAGCATTCAGAGCAACGCTGCATAGATTTTTTCCAACGGTATCTTAAAATACCAAAATGCACTTTCAAGCAAATTGCTCATAGGATATGACCAAAATTGAGTTTTCCAATTCTTCCAAAAGCAGTCATTACTAGGTCGCCTCCAATTTCGGACCAGAAAAAAATGCGGATTTCCACAAGCTCCCAAAATCAATAGCAATAGAAAGAAAATTTATATAATATAAACTAGAGTTTAGAAAAATTTATTATAATCATTACATCCATGGGACAAACGTGGCTAAAATCATTGTTAATCATCAAGAAACGAAGGTTTGTTGTTGCCTAGAGTTGGCTTCCCTCAGTGACAGGACGTTTAGGAATATGATTCGACGCCGGACGTGTAGTCACTTTGACGTAGCAACGCAGTGCTTATGTTTACTGAATGAAAATGAAATGACTATTGTGGAAATAAAAATCCTGTATCATGCGCTCAGACCCGCTGGTATCGATATATGCGTCATTATTAATGAAAGCATCTGTAATAAAATAAACTCACACTGAGACACTCTCAGACTCAATCGGTGGGAAGTAAACACTGTATATCATGATATTTACAATGTGTTCGGTGTTCCTTCTCACAACGTAAATCAATTTTCCTTGCCATTATATACAATGGGATTTTATCCAAATTTGCAGAGCCTGGTTTGATGGCCCTCGCCGAATATAACGATGGCGATGGTGTGTAGACCTTCGTCATCGGAAAAACTACGATGTTGCGATGGAACATCTCAAAAACCAATCGGCAATAGCGGTGATCCGATTGAAATCGTATCGAACAATCGGCAATGGCCATTATCTCCATCGGCGATGGTGTTATGAAGAAGAAATGGTCCGATAAAACGACTGGAAATGTCATCGGCGATGGCGTTCGATGGCCATCGTCTTCGGTTGTACTTCCGATGCCGATGAAAAAAGGCTAAAACTACAGAAAAACAGCCTTACAATTTCGAAACATTCGTATTTTTAGTAACAATAACACAAAGAAGGGGTTACAAAATTTATTGTTTTAATGCATTTGGGTCTTACATTTCGCACCTTTTATCAGCTAGGAATAGTATTACTGGTTTGAAAATCGAACACAAGCCGAGGTTATAAGAGGTGCTGCTTATATTCTTTGTTTGTGGTCTGAGATGTTTGCACTTGTAAAATGTGTTAATGCGATGGTCCATCGCCGATTTTGACGCCATACGATGGCCATCGCCGACGGTTATTTCATCGTAGGTCATCGCCGATGAAAATTGGCGATTTTTGGTTCCGCTGCAGATGGAGCGATGGTATCGCCATCGCACCATCGATTTCGACATCGTAACACAATCGGAGATGCCGAGCTCTGCAAATTCGCCTTCTACCAATTTAGTGAGAGTATCTCGCGGGCTGAACTTTTGCTGATGTTACGCACGAGTCGAGACCTGCTGGTTTGAACCTCTTGTAGACGATTTTTTTTTTGCTGCAGAAGTCGTTTTATTTATATCATTCATTGTAAGAAGTTAACTGTTAGTATTATTAAAACTCCATCATCAATGGTCTCTGAAAATTCTAATCAATAGGATTTAAAATATCTAAATCAAGCACAACTGTTAAGATACATGAAATTAACAAAATCATCAGAGCCTCGTAGCTAATGATCACTCACACGTTCAGCTGAGGCCGAAGTCAAGAATGTGCGAGAATTCTAAAATACAAACGTCAACAGTGGATTGGGCCCAGACTAACTCAAAATACAAAGGTCAACAGTGGATTGGGCCCAGACTAACTCAAAATACAAACGTCAACAGTGGATTGGGCCCAGACTAACACAAAATACAAAGGTCAACAGTGGATTGGGCCCAGACTAACACAAAATACAAAGGTCAACAGTGGATTGGGCCCAGACTAACACAAAATACAAAGGTCAACAGTGGATTGGGCCCAGACTAACACAGANCTCGTACAAATCAGACTAAGCCTGCGATGTCTTCATTGTTGGAATTTCATCTGTCCCTGCTTAAGATACGTTTGCCAGCTTCTGCAACCCGGCCTATTTTCTGCCTATCACTTTCAATGGAGCTTGAGAAGAGTACCAGAGTCTCCAACCTGGGCTAATTTCTGCCTATCTATTTCGTTAAGAGCGTGACACCGAACATATAAATATATTTATAAACACACGACGGTCATTCTTAGTATTAGATTAGATGTTCACGGATGAAATTTTTTGAGGGCTATGCTAAAATCTGTCCCATTAAAAAAAAAAAAGAGTTCCTGTGTATTCAGCGTAGCTGACAAGTAATTGTGGAGCAGGGCTTCCAGGAAACGAGCGCCTGCAGCTGGAACAATTTTATCATAGGTACTGTTTAACACTGAAAAGCTCACCAGAGCTCCGGAAATTGCTTTTTGAGTGAAAAAAATGTGCCTTTTACTTATGATTTCTGAAATATTTACATCAAATTGAAGAAAGTACTCATGAATATCTGCGATTTTATTGTTTCGCTTTTTCTGTTTATGATTCGAGTAATGGCAATTAAAGCTACGGCAGCCAATTTACTTACAACAGGGAAATTGGGTTTCATTAATTGGAATTAGAGCACTCAGAGAGAACATAACTCCGACATGAAAGGCAACGGTAACGAAAAATTCAAATTGGCTCTTAATCCGTGATTTTCTTTGTATCAACTCCAAAATCCAATCACTTGTGCCTTTTGATAGTATTAACAGATTCTGCAATTCTTTTTGAAGATCTGTTCATAACTTTTTGAGTTAGGTTGCAAACAAACATTATGACAAACATAAGTCAAACATACGGACGAACCAACCGATCTGCACCAAAATTTGACCATTTATGTCTTTTACTAACAACTCCAGTAAGTTTCATAAAGATCCATTGAAAACTATTTGAGTTATTGCGCTAACAAGCATAAAATGAAACTACGATATATAGACAACAAACTATGAGCTCATCACAACAATGTGGTCATTTACTCTTCGTAATATACCTAACAACTCGTGTAAATATCATAAAAATCCGTCCGTAACTTTTTGAGTTATGGCATTGAGAAAAATGAGGCAGACAAACGAACAAACAGATGGACCGATCTTCATCATAAGTTATCATCTGTTCCTCCTAACATACCCAACAATCCCTGTAAATTTCGTCAAAATCCGTCCATAACTTTTTGAATTTTCTTGGTGACAGACAAAGAGGCAGACAGACAAACCCGACGAAAACATAACCTCCTTGGCTGAGGTAATTAAGTGCTGAGGAAATAGTTCATTTTTTACCAACAGATGAAATATATATGTATATATAATTAACAAGTTCACTGCAGCTTGATATTTACTGCTGTTGTCTATATGCCATCGCCATTTCTTTTTTATTTTATTTTATTTTATTCAAATGCATTTGAATTTTACTGTTTCCAGTTTTATTGGGTCTAGCGAGGGTATAAACCTGTAATACCTATAGATATAATAAGTAGATGAACGCTCACATTTGTGCCAAACCTTTTTTTTTTACAAATATATGGTAAATAGAACAAAGTTTTCCATTTATGTTATTTCCATGTCAATCTGAATAATTTGATAGCTACTATGTTCAAAACTATAGAATAAGAGCTGGCACCTCAGCTTATATCTTATGTCACAAAATGGAGAAGTCCGTCTCACTTTCACCATTACTTTTACTGTTTTTATCGCAAGATATTTATTCATTTTCAATTAGTTAACTAATAAATGCTTCACCACGAGAATCGCCATGTTCATGTTTTTTGTAAAGGTGCTTGAGAGTTTCGGAAGAAAATAGACATTTAGTTTCATAAAAAGGACGAGGAGGAGAGGAACTATTTTCAGCGATATTCAGAATCAAAGCAGCTAGAGAGCAGGAACACATTCTTTCTTTTCTGTTTCAGGTGTGCAATGGGCGCAGAAGTGCTACTTAATTAATTACCAAGTCAGTGAACAGCATAGGGATAAATGATGCGCATGCGCGTCAACCGGCATTGCACGTGTTCAAGAAGTTATGCGCTCTGAAAAAAAGAAAAAAATAAAAGATCAGAAAATTTGGCTGGAGGTGGAAGCGGTATTGTGAGGAGCACCTATACAGGATAACAGCTGCATTCTTGTTTTAAAAAAAGAAATTCTTCATCTCTCAATCTCGCAAAACGACAATAAATATAAATCCATTATAAAGATATGGAGACGGCAATGGGTTCCCAAGCTCTATATACTGGATGCTTATCTTTACATGTGTGGGTACAAGTTTTCTTTCAGTTCTAATTCCTTCCGTTTTAAAGTTAATAGTATTCAAACATCATTATCTCATGCATACCGCCTATATTCAACCTTTGAAAAAAAATTCACTCTCGATTCAGCTTTCTCTGGTCTTTTTCTACAGACAACGGCTATTTTTGTTTGAAATTAATAGATACGCAAATAAAAAAAATATCAAAACAGTATACCCTACCATCCCTAACGATAATATGTTGCCTTCATTTTATAGTTTTTTTTTTAACTGTGCTCTTCATTTTAACGTTCGTCTTTGCTTTTAAATTTTTAGTCAGTATTAATCACGGTTACGAAGTGTAGTATGCTGCCTAGCTTGTACTAAAACACTGACCCATTCTGACACGTTACTATCGTTGCTTTATTATTTCACGGAGAAACCAGGGAATGAATGAATTTCTAATACAAACGGTTGCGGGGAACCAAAAATTAACCGACGGAACCTTTGTGACCCAACGGGCCATTAATTAGACCACTGTGCGCTGGTATAGTGTGACCGCTACGAGTGTTCTTACAGAGGAAGAACTGATCTCCGATATCTGCGGCATCCGTCCAACGTAGAAGAAAATTGTTTTGAACAAGCAAGGTGTGGGTAAAACCAATAGAAATCTTTCATTTGGTAACATTGTGCCAATTTTGAACATATATGTAAAACAGTATTTTTTTCAATCCAACCCAATCTGCACCTGACCTCCGTTTTTCAAAATTCTTGTATATTTTTAAACTTTAGGGTACCTGATCGAATGTGTGTCAGCTTTAAAACTCCATACTTTCATAATAATTTCGGTAATTCATCGTGTCCGCATTACGTACAGTGCTGAGCAAATTAGTTCGGACAGTGATGAAATAATACAAGCATTTCCTGAAGTGAAGTTCATTAGAGAAAAAAAAAACATGCCAATGGTGCGAGAGTTGATATATTTCATAGAAGGTATGACCTCCTCTAGCTTCTACAAGCATTTGCACTCGATTTGGCATAAGTTCGACCTAAGTTGAAAACATTTCTCCTAGTTTTTCATCATGGTACCAGACCTTAATAATAGCACTAATCAGCTTTTGCGCGGCTGGGCAGTTTTCTCTCCCCGGCCTACCTTTGATTAGAGCCCATAGATTTCCTCATGGATTTATTTCAGGACAGTTTTCTCGCCGGTCTAAACCCGTTAGTCCACTTTTTAAACAAATGTGAACATTTTACGTGGAGTATGCCTTGTATTTGCCATTGTTAAACAATGATAAATACAAAGCAATGTTATACAGACTCACTTGTTTCCTATGATGGAAAGGGACTTTCATGATGGAGATATTTTTCAGCAGGATTTCGCTCCAAGCCATCCTTCCCGCAAAATGTTCACATACTTTGAAAAAAGAACGACTAGCGGTTTTAGACTGGCCTGGAACTTCTCCTGACATCAATTGAATAGAAAATCTATTTACAATAATCAAACGTAGGCCCCAGAAAGAAGACTGCTCGACCATGCAAAAGCTAATTATAGTGCTCTTCTTAACGTGTGGCACACCATGAATAAAATTCGCCGAAATGTGTTTAACTTGGTCGAATTATACCAAATCGAGAGCAAATGCTTGTGAAAGCGAGGGGATGTCATGCCTCCTATTAAATACATCAACTTTTGTTAATATTATCATTATTATTAAATATACCAGACTGGCCGCGTGAGAACAGAAGAAAACTCTAAAAGGTTGTCAACTCCCACGCATCAGCCCTCCCAGGAAAGAATTAAAGATAACAGAATCACTCGGTTTACAAACTGTGTAAATCTGCCAATGCCAAAGCCAACAAAGTCAGAGCCATCACGATATTTTCGAATTTTTTACAGCTTTAGTAAATAAATGCACTACAATCAATGAAATTTAAGTGTTGCTAGGCAGGGAAGAATATGTTAAGGAAGGTTATGTCAATTTCCCAAGAAGTCTTCTAATGATAGCAAAAAAACTCAAGACATGGCGTCAGAACTTCGAAAAGGGCAATATTCAAAAATTTAAGAGCATAGTTTTTTTCATGAGTGTAAAATTACATGGATGAATTGCGTAAGAGGTTGGTATAATGATGAGATAAGAAAATTTGTGGAATATTGATCAAAACGATATTCAAGCTCATCGATGTTAATAAAAATGGATACAAATGATGTGGAGAAAGGGAACCTGAGATTTAGAGAGCAATGGCTCAATATAAAAACACTGCATGACTTTTATTCAAGGACATATCCAAGATCAAGAACGATAATATGACGAGTATGGGCAAACTGTCGCAAATAAGGTGCTGAAGCGATGGTTGTTGAGCAGCTCTGTAAAAAAAAAAAGACTCGTTCTATTGGATGGCGCAAAATCGCTTAATTAGTTAATTAGCTCACTTAATTGGACTTCTACGGAAATGCAGGCAGGAAATTTAGCTTCGTTATTCGAGTTGTAAAGTGGTGGCAATAACGATAGTACAATTCAAAATTTTTCGATAACGTGAAAAATACTACGCCATATCATGTGAAATTTTGACATAAAAACCTCATTTCAACTAGTTACCTATTCCTTATCATAGCTTCCCTATAAACTATTTGATTAAACTATATGATGAAAAGTATAAATTTCTGTTGGAATTTGGGTGGAAATAAAGATAGCACAACTTGAAAAAAATTACATTTCCACGTTACTACATCCAGGTTAGAGAAGAAGAATATCAAAACAAACCGGCGTCGCCATATTGGACAGTTGCTCCCCACCTTGTAACCTCTATATTTGGAAATTAACCCATTTCTTAGCATGGGAAGACAGTGTGGAATATCTGAAAAGGAAAAGGGTCAAATAAGCGCATTAAATGAAGAAGGATAC
>LQNS02277097.1:680489-695670 GCA_001587735.2 Parhyale hawaiensis | reverse complement strand
TTACGAGAAAATGATCAAGCTCTCGTGCGATTGCTTCTAATTCTCTCAGAGATCATGAATGATTAATTATTTAAGAGATCCTGAGTGATGCGTCACTTATAGACATCGAGGCCGCGCTCCTACTGATTATTATACCAGCAGCTCGACGATATCTCTTAGTAAAACGTGTATTCTACTCAAAATATCTCTAACAGTGAAAATTAACCGTTGGGCATAAAAAGTGTTGAAAGAATTCCTTAGAGGCTCACCTTAGTTCACACATCGAAACTAAAAATGAGCTGCTGCTCTGACAACAAAATATACTAGGAAATTTTGAAATATTTGCGCTTCTGAAAATTTGGAGCCTTTGTATTTTGTGGACTTGAAGAATAAAAAATTACTTCTCTAAGAAACTAGCGCGTGCCCACCTGTACCACGTAAAGAATATTGCAGTATGAATTAGCCATCATTGTAACAAATGGAATTTTCAAAAAATAATAATTTATTAAAATCAATCCAGCTCTATACAATTCATTAAAAACGTTTGCTAGTATTACGTTAAAGCATCAAATAAAGTTTGCCATCTTAACATTTGATTCTAAGCCTGTTCAAACTTTAAAATTATTTGGGCATGAGATTATCATTTAATTACGTGGGATCAATACTACAAAGCTTTTGTTCACTTTTTTGCGGAAATATGTCTTCCTGACTGAAATATGTTTTTCTATCTGCTGCGATGACACACCAAACTACGCCATAAAACACCTACGCGCATCCTGATGCTGCTCTGTGAAACACCTATATTGAAATACCATGGTGATCCGACAATTCGTTTAAGAATTATTAGAAAAAAAAAAGTGTAACACGGCCGATGAAAACCATAATAGTTTGTTACTATGGCCGTAACGCGTTCATCGGTATTAGATAGAAGAAAATCTGGGTATCCTTGATATATCCTTGATACGACCTGGGTAGGGATCCAGCGAAGAAAGAGTAAAGTTTAAATCCAAGTAACTACTGCACCGCTTGCTTCTCTGGGGTAGAAGATTCACTGCCCGAGTAGGAAGCTTTTCCACCTTTTGTTCGTATGCATGATGCGGGTCCGCGGGCATCGTAATTGGGTAATATTGTTTTTGTTTTATACATTTCCAACGGGTTCCGTTAGTATTAAATGAGCAAGAAATTGGACAATGCGGGTCTGAAACATCCCTGAAGAATATTTCTTATGTTCTGTAGCATTTCTACAGGTTCTAGCTAGTAAAATGCAACAGGTGAACTTTCGCGGCTTTTTGACTTTAATAATAACAGTGATTCTGTTGTGTGGGTTCTCTTCACGTCAGAAGGGTGTATGCCGCGTGAATATTTTTTTATACTGAAGCTCAAAGTAGCCACGAGTCCGGCATTTCGAATAGACAAAAAGTTTCCGATCTCGGTGGTATCAATTTCCAAGTTAAAACAATGTCGCGTATAGAGGACATTCTTGTTGGAAACCGATGGAATTCTCTTGTTCCAAAAACGCGCCATGTTAGAGAGTACGTTTTCAATGATGACATGAACCATCGAACAAAGGAAAAGATATAGGAGAGAGAGCCCAAATGCCGTGAGTTTAGGCCGGAACTTTCACTGACGAACTCTCACTTATTACACGAATTGCTGATACTGAACAAATTTTGTTTAAACGTACCAGTCGAACTGCTTACTATGTTATTAAAAAGGATCAAATACTGGATCTGCGGAAAAAAAAAATCAGGGGCCGGAAATTCAAACGCTCCCGTAACGCATCTCGCAAGTCATATCATAACTTCCTGCGATACCCTAAATTAGGACATCGAACCGACACACGTAAATGCGAAACTCAAAACAGAACATCGTCATCGCATCCATGTCGTAGTGCTTCTCTTCATTCTCGCAACCTTGAACTAGAGGGCGGGGCGTCTGCTGAAAGCAGCCAATCACGAAGCGTGTTACATGTGTAATACTCGTACTGGCGAGCAATACCACCTCATGTCAACGTCGCGACTCTGCTCGCCTGTAGAACAATAATTTTGCTTGTGGTAGCGTATTTTTGGTCGTTCACTGAAACAGGCCTCAGCTGACACAGCAACTGCAAATTTTTCATCATTAGCTGCCTCGGTGTATTGCTCTCTATGAAATTTTTACCTACTTACGAGCGCCACATGGAAGATACGGCGCCCCCGGAGCACCCCTAACTTGCGACATTGAATACGGGAACCGTAAAATATGACCGGCGTTAGAGTTTGGCAAATGAGAGAGCTGAGGGGCGTAACTTCGAGTTACGACAATAACAATGAGTTACGGTATCGCAAATAGTTTTGAGTTTTTGGCCCCAGTTCCTTATAATATGAGAAGTTGTGTAAAGGGGCCAAAGCTGTGCCAGTCACGGCACAGTGACGGCCTGAGGGCCCGGCTTTAGGAGTTTAATGTCAATACATATGTTTGAGGAGAGGGTCACGGGAATTGGGGGGGGGGGGGTGACGGCTTGCGGTGCCTTTACGCTACGTATTTGTGGCCAAAACAAGTCGTCTGCTTCTGGCTTCATTAAGTGACTTTCAATTTGGGAAAGTTTTAACCCGATCATCGAAACTGGCGTTAATTTCTTTAAAGAATGCAACAGCATTCGAGTTTGGAACATATAACATTCGTTAATACATCACAACAGGAACTACAGTCTAAAAATCACTGAAGAGGAAAAGAATTAAATAACAGTTTCTGCTCAAAATAAAGTTTTCTCTTTCCAGTGTCTGGACCTATAGAAAACTACAGCACAACGTAAGCTCAACAATACTTCAAGCCCAGAAAGCATCCATTGTCTATAGGATGAGCATACACTTGATACGTTGAAAATAGTTTATATGGTGAAATTACAGGATGGGCATTAGGAGGGTATTTTGCTTATAGCCCCACTCAAACGCAAAAATTTCAGCCTTCTATTCTAGTAGTCACTGATGCGCTGAACCCGAAATTATAGATCAAAGAAATCAGAAATATTTAGTTTCTAGAGATATTTATTTAGTACTAGAAGGCCCCGTGGAAATTCCACGGTCGGTTAGTTAATGTCCTCACTTTTTATAATAAAACAATCTAACCTTACGCTAATATAATTCACTTTAGTTCACCTAATGCAGCTTCTCAACCTAACCTACCGATAAGTAGCGCCTGTTCCTTAATCCTAGCGAACTACCTCAAACCTCAAGTGCGAGAGTCGAAACATGGCAACATTGCTCCCTATTCTTCCCCTTGCGCTGCCGTGTATGCAGCTTCGACTTATCTAATATTATATTCAATAACTGGTTAAACTCCGAGCCGCGGCAGCTATTTCACTACAGCCAGCGCCACGTGTTCACTTTAGACTCTGTCTCTAAATTACTTCTGAGTTTCAATTCCCAACTGTACATATGTTTTGCAATCGATGTGTCTTAATAGATTCAACCGGTATAATGCGCAGAGAAACAACTGTTCCAAGAACGTGAAGCGCTCCCGTGGTCCAAATCAACACAAAGCCTATTACACCCCTACATAATTAATCGCACACATAGCATATTGCTATAATTATGTGTTTACAGAGGAGTCTGAAGGCATGAAGTCGCTTCAACACATTCGAACTACGCCCAACTTGAAGCGTGTTGCAATCAGGCCTTCGGTGTCACCTGAGCTACACCGGCGTCCAATGCGACACAGGTTGGGTAACAGCAGGCGACACCGACGACAACCTTCCTTAATTTTAGGGTCATGTTCTGGGCAACACTACCTTTGTTTATGAACATTAACTATGATTCTCAAAAGTTGTTATTACAGAATGTATGACTGCGATGTATTGCTTGAATTCTAGCACGTGAAGCACTTTTTGTAGTTTTCTTAACTTTTTATCCTAACGTGGTCCCCAAACGTACAAGTAATTTGCGCAAACATAGTGATTGCGCAAGCATTTTGACCGTGTAGGGAGCGGTTGCGTGACTGCGCAAAATGATTGTGTGATTCCAAAACGGTTTGATATTTTTTGGAAAACTGGCAATGCTGGCGTCGTCTGAGTTGCAGAATGGCGCAACCCAACCGCACTTGTCTGAGTTCTCTCCCAAATTCATATCGAGTGGTTGGTGATGTGATCTTCTCTGATATCCAAACTATGTCTTCCAAAACCACCGAAGACGAGCGAAAGTTTCATTGGAGTTCATCAAGGATTACGAACATAGCATTATGGTGCCCTACTAACAGTGATTAAAGCAACAGAAACAAGAAACACGAAAAGTGCGAAAAATTGTTTGGAAAGTACAAGGAAAAATTTCCAGACAATGAAAAGAAAGATGTCATAAAAAAATTAATCCGATGAGAAGAAATTTCAAGAGGAGGTAAGAAAAAAATAAACTACTCAGCCAAAAGTGTAGTTGGAGCTGATGAAGTTGAATGTTGCACAAATCGATTGTACAGTCTGTAGCATTCGTCAAATAATTGTGCAATCATGTTGCGCAAATTATTTGTATGTTTAGGAGGGCCTTAAAATACAGTTAAAATAAGGCTCCGCCAGCAATGTATATGTTTAAGCTTGCCAAAAATTCCGCAACTCATTGTTGAGGTGCTGAGATCGTAAGTTGCATTCGCTGCTACACGTGTAACATTGTGAGGGTAATACTGATGTCTGATTGCAACACGCCCCAAAACCGTACGCTTATGAGCTGGGTAACGCTGGCTTTCTTTACAACCATTGACTTTGATACCTAACAATTTGTATTAAAAATGTATAACTGCCATATATTGGTTGACTTCCTGCATTTGAAGTACTTTTGTATATTTTATCAACGATTTACCCTAAAATACGGTCATAATAAGGCTCTGCTAGAAATGTTTAGGTAAGAGTTTTCTACAAATTTCGCAACTCTTCTTGGGGGCGCTGAGATCGCACGTCGCATTCACAGCTACACAGGGTGACACCGGGTAACACTGTGAGGGTAATAACGACGTCTGATTGCAACACGCCCCAGGGAGAAAACGAGTTATTCAAAGAAAGTGCCTTTCTGTTTTCTTTGAACAATTGGACATAGTTCAAATGTGTTGAAGCGACTTCCGGGCTTCAGCTTAATATAGGCTTAATATACACGAGTAAACTCCTCTGTGAACACATATAGCAGTATGTTATGCGGGTCCTAAATTAGGTACGGGTGTAATAGTTTGTGTTGCAATACTATAGTGATCCGACAATTCGTTCTAACTTAATGTGGCTCACCTAAACGTAACAGAACTCGCCTAACCCTAACATATAACTACCTATTACCTAAAGTTCTATTGCAGAATCTCTTATCTAAACCATCGCCCATGCAAATATGTGTTAGGTCAATGTCCGATTGGGCTCCAAACATTGGTCCCTAAGGACTGGCGTGTCCAAAACTCCAGTCAGAAACTGACTGGAGGTCGATCTCTGTTCACCGGGTCGAAGCCAATGCATTGGTCTGCACTTTTGGACAACTGAAGCTTCGACTTTTCAACTGCGTCACACTTCCGAACGCGTCCTTCGTATGGGTTATCTTGGAAAGCGTCGGCTCCGTTGGCCTATCACAGCTTTAGGCCTTCTGAGCGCCTTTCATTCAGTCTCCTCCTTGCTTCATCCTTAATTTCCTACTGTTGCTAACAGTTGCTATTCTCTCCTTCCTTGCTTGTGTCCCGGATTAGCTGTTGCCAGACGTTGTAATTGAAAATGCATTTTCTCTTTTCTTTCCTTTGTGCGTGATCATTAATTAATTCATCTTCTACCATCAAGGCAAAGAGTAAATATTTTCTCTGTATAACCAGAGCAAAGTGCAGTCCAATGGAACAGTTACGGTCTAAGGAGTGGAAACGTTTCTGCTTCTGTCTCAGCCAGCTCTTAACGCGGCAGACAACTGTGCAAAAGCTGTACTACTTAATGCATCCACGACACACAAACTGTATCGGTAAACTATCATCCAACAATGTTTGTAGTAGTAGTTGTGTGATGCCGAATGGTACCAGGCACCGGTTACTTTCTTATTTCTTTGTTGACTGAATATCTTTCCGGATAACATATACAGTAAGCTTTCATTCAACGAAATTGAACACAATGTAGAAAGAAACTGCCACCTTGTAGCTGTAGAAAGATACCGAGACCTTGACAATGGATACCGTGCCATCGTAGAAGATACCTCTACCTTGAGAAAAGGCAGCGAGATCGTATGAGGAAATAACCTGGTCTTACTTGTGCAAATTGCGTCTTCGCATCCTTAGTGTAAATGCCTGCTGCATTCTCTGTTGAATGTTGCCTGTAGTTCCAGTGTACGCCTTTCGGATTCTTTCATACGAAGAGTTAGAACGGCGGACCCCTCAGGAGCCAGCCGCTGGTCGGAGTCAGTAGTCATCAGACTCTCGGAGTAAATATAAGGGAAGGAAGCATGCCCCTATATTTGAATAGAAAAAGCTCCGCCTCTTACCTTTTGTGAGGTGACTATCCCCCCTTGATACCGCCGACGGTCATATCGGGTAAACTAACATCGGTTTAAGGTGCACTTTTCTCAAATATTGTTTATAAAAAATACATAAATAATTATGAGTATATTCTTTCTTTGAACAGCTACATTAGAGAGTTTATAGTTTTGGGCGGGGAAACCATCCGCTGATGGAGGCGACTTAACGCCGTTTCTGCTAATTTCCAAGGAATTTGTATGTGTTTAAACGGCACTTTTCGCAAATATTATTTTATAAACAAGTACGTAAATCGTTACGAGCATATTCTTTCTTCGAACAGTTACATAAAAGCTGTAATTAAGTTTATAGCTTTACAACCTTATAGGGAGCTATCCGCCATGTCCTCCGCCAAATTAGGGCTGTCAGATGTAACTAATTTAAGGCAAATTGCCACTTCTAGCTAACTTATTCATTGTTAGTATAATATTTTTTATCGAATTACGACACCATTATATCTAATAATGAATTTAACATGTTTCTTCGCTGTAGTGACCTAACATTTCTCCAAAAGAGGGAAATTTTTTCTGAATCTGATATCACTGTGGCAGCTCAGCCCTTCTTCTCCCCCTTCAAGTCTAGGATACACCCCAAAAAAGCCTTTTACGAAATGTTAGGGGGTACGCTCCCATACACCTGCTCCCTCCCCCACATTTACTCCGGGATCCGACTCCCGCTTCCACGCCCTAAGCTGCTATGCACTCCCTCTGAGTCGCTGCGTGTAAAGAAGTTTGCACCAAGGGCAGCCAGCAAGCTTAAATTATTCTTCATTGTGTGTTTTTTCGTTGGGCTGGTACTTCTTCTCTGAGCCCTCTCCGAGGGCCCCTGGTGTCTCTCTCCCGCTGCCATGGCCGTCTTTTCCTGGAGCTCCACCTGGTCCCCGGCCAGACGAAGTGGCACCTATCAGGAACCGGATTCCTATAATGTTCACCACCCATGGAGTTTAAGTTCTTCCAAAAGATGCCCTAGACAGGGCGGACGGAGCGCGGTGGGTGGCGAGGATGGCTGGTCATCATGGACTTCTACGCGGACTGCCTCTAAATTTTCAGATAAGGTACGTTCACTGGATTTCCAGGAAAATTTATTGTTAAAGGTTGCATGGGATGCATTTTCGTTTCCTCAAGAAGGCCCGAACACCATCAAATAATAATGCTTCCAATAATAGAGAGGTAGTTTTTATAAGATCAAGTGCTATCTAACTTTCACTTTGATCTCATGTTGATTTGCTTTTTAGGATAGCTGGTGGTCTCGTATTTTAGCGTCCTTAAGCGCACACCTTCATTACCGAGGCTGCCGACTGCTGGTTCCATGTCCCCATCAATTTTGAATAGCTTAACAAAGCTATTCTTGTTACGGTCAATTGATAGAATGGCCCGCCCGTTCTGGCGAGCTTAAGACAATTCAAGGGTTTCTTGAACAAATATTAACGGTGGTTTGCGCTGTTTAGCTCGACTACTTAACTTCCCCTTTTGATGGAGAGTATTCTTATCATTGTCCTCTAAGTTATAGTTCCTTCTATGACACTTCGTTACGAGAAACGCTTCCCCCTTTCATGCGAGCTTTAGATCATTCAAGGGTTTACTGGACAATTCATATTGCGGGTTAATGCAGCTTAGTTCAATTACTGAATTTCCCATCTCTGTTGGGAAGTTTTCTCATATGATTCTTTGCTATTAGAGAAGCTTTCCCCGTTCATGCTATCCTACTGCCATCACCTATGTTCTGTTCAATGGTTCGGGGAGCGGTTTGCTTAGGTCACGGGAGTAGATATTTATCCGTTGCACCTGCCACCTACGCGCAGTCTTCATAGGTCGCGGGAAGTGCTCCAGGGGATGATGTGGGCTCGCTGGTCGGTTCCTTGCATAGTCTTCATTTCAAATCTTTGATCGCAAGGGATCAATGGAGAATTTAATACTACGAGCAATGCAGCTTCGATAAACTACTGCGCTTCCCATAATTGTAGAAAAGTATTCTTATATTTGAAATTTCTGTCTTTTTAGGAAGTGTCGCAAGTTTGGCCAGTCCTGGAGGAGCCTCGAAGAGGTGAGCAAGGATTTTGTTTAATTTTAATCCAAAAACTTTGCTGACGTTTTCCTAACCCTTAATCGCCGGTGAACAATTAGGTGTTTCTGGTGGGAGATTGTGCTCCCTGCAATTCACGACGGCCCTTATTAGCGTAAAAAAATTACTTTTCTTGCGAATTACTGACCGATACCGCGCTGTTGAGGTAGGGGACGCAGGAGGTGTGAAGGTATACCATGACTTCCAGCAAGACGCTCAACCAAGAACATATCGCGCCCCAGCAAGCGGATACGGGCACCGGTACGCGTAGAATAACTCCCTGGGCAAGTAGATTAGAGTAGATAGGTAGGAGACAGTAGACGAAACAACAAGACCATTTCCATAGAGCCGTCAGGACTTACGCTCCAGCTTTCTATGAACTATAGCCATGATGTCAGTATCCTTTAGATTTCTGAGAGAAAAAATACAGAGAGGAAAAAACTTCAACCGAAGAGACGATCTTGCAGTCATGGTTTATAGCTGGAGACGTGCGAAGCTTCATGCAGGGTCAATCTAGAAATTCACTCTCGCAACTTGACGTCAGAAGGCGCAGCTCGTACACCTTCGAGCAGCAAAATTGTTGCTAGCAACAGACAAGTTGCGCTTAGGTGGTGTAAGGTCGCTTGAAGTTTTCTACGGGCAACCAGTTGGTCATACAGCCTCAGGAATCGATATACAGTGTGATTCTGAGAGAATATTTAAAACCGCTTCTATTGTTAATTGTTAAGTGTTTTTGAGTTACTTAGCCTACAAACTGAGATGAACTGAAAAATCTATCCACAGTGTGGCGTTTCACCACAGTAGTGACACTTGAGGATAATACGGATTTGACGGCAAACATTTTATCGACGTTTTGTGGACACAGATGTCTGTAAGCGGTGAAGTAAATGTTCGAACACTTTGCACTACGTATGGGGAACAAAAATTTATCTAGTTACTTTTATGTGACAATCGATTTTACTTCCGCCAAGGATGTTATGTTTTCGTCGTGTTTGTCTGCCTGTTTGTCTGTCTGCCTCTTTGTCTGTCTGTCTGTTTGTCTCACTGTCTGTCTATGTGTCTGTCACCAAGGTAACTCAGAAAGTCCGATTGAACCAATCTGAACGATATTTACAGGGGTTGTTAGGTATGTTAGGAGGACCAGATGATTAACTTTCGGTGAAGCCATGTCTACCCGTTTGTTTGTTTGTTTGTCTGCCTCATTTTTCTCAATGCCATAACTCAAAAAGTTATAGATGGATTTTTATAAAAATAACACCAGTTGTTAGGTATATAGCAAAGAGTAAATGACCATATTTTGGTAATGATCCGGTTGTTCGTTCGTTTGTCATTGTTTTTAATTTTGTGCATGTTAGCACAATAATTTAAAAAATAATGAATGGATCTTTATGACATTTATAGGGGTTGTTGAAAGACATAAATGATCAAATTTCGGTGCAGATTGGTTTGTTCGTGTGTATGTTTGACTCATGTTTGTCATAACGTTTGTTAGCAGTATAACTCAAAAAGTTATCAACGGATCTTCACGAAAATTGCACAAGCTATTAATACTATCAAAAGATACAAATTGTCAGATTTTGGAGTTCGTACAAAGAAAATTATGGTTTCAGAGCCAATTTGAATTTTTTGTTACCGTTGCCTCTCTTGGCGGAGGTATGCGCTCTCAGAGTGCTCTAGATAGAGTTGATTTGCGAGCCAGTTGTTGGACTGCGTTGCTATATATGCCCTCGAAAACATGACCGCGTGGTAATTAAAAGCGCGAAAATATCAAACCAAGCTCAGTTGGCAGACCACACACATTGCTGAATATCGCTAATAGTATCAACATTTACAATCATTGATTGTGCATAGTTGTGTTCATATATATGTACAATAAGTTACCAATAGGGACAAAAAATGCAGCTTCTTTGGATCAAGGAGCGTGAGCAACATTAATAAATTATCAGGCGTCGCTGCAGGGCGGCAGTGTGGACGCTGCTGTGAGATTTTCGTTGAATTGTGCGAAATCGCATCACAGTTTTTTTGCACTTATGAGGGGTACTCTGGACGGGACTTAGTATGACGGACGAGCAGCTTCCCGTCGCTAGTGTGTCACCTACAGTTCACCTGATACACAAGTAGTTCTCTGAGTGAGTTGCGCGCGGCTTGTACGAACGTCATAGCGTGGCCCCTGCATAAAGAGGTCAAGTTAGTGGCTAGTTGAGGCGGAGAAGAAAAAAAAAATAATAATGCATTGAAGTGGCCTCTGAAATTTTAGCCATTAAGAGTTTGCGACTCCTGTAGGAGGGGATCACAATTGCGAACGGTGTCTCTCCCAATGCTTGTCAAGACAATTTTTAAACGCGTTGACTGCCTCCGCACCAACAACGTCGGAGGGGAGTCTGTTCTAGATGTACACAATGAAATTCGGAAAGAACTGCTGGCTTGCGGTTATTTTTAGTGTTTTTTGTTTGAGTTTTTTACCATTACTTCGAAGGCGATCATTAACATGTCTCTCGAAAGTTCTGTTGTAGGTACGTCGTTCATTCGGGTCAAATAGATGAATGTTTCTCATAGATGCCTCCGAGTCGTCTTTGTTCGAGAGAACCATCAGATCAACCTCTTGTAGGCAATACTATGACCGTTTGCTTTGTTTCACAGCTGAGGTATCGCTTTTGTTGCTCTTCGTTGGATTCTACCCATGTTATCGATATCTCTCCATTGATGTGACGACCTGAATTGCCAGCAAATTCCAAATGTTTGTGCTCTTGCGTTTTGTACGAGAGAATGATTTTGTCCTTGGATTATCTTGAAATTCGTGGTCATGATTTCCAGTACTCTGTTCCCCATTTCCACGGTCCTGTCAATTATCTGACTGTGTTGTAGTTAGTTTGTAATAGTTGTACCAGTCACCCTGTTCGGTGACAGTCATAGCTGCCGATTCTATCCTCTTCATTTCCTTGGGCTGAGTCCCAGGGTTTCCCGTAACGGTAGAAATAAATTGGAAAAGAATGTATTACCTAGCCATATAGAAAAAGCTCGATCAAGCAGAAATATATCGCATACTTTGCTAACGAAGAACATGGCGGGGTCAGAAAATACGAACCGGTGTAGAAAAATTAGTAATAGTACGACGAAGAATAGCGAAAAGTGTAGAAAGTGCCGAAAAAGTGTCATAGAAAAAATAATTGCAAAATAATGCATATTGAAACATTATCTAGACATGGAAGGAGGTTACCATGAGATTCAGGAAGAAATATATCTGCCTAAATACTAACTGTTTCTCACATTAGTCCTAAAGCCACGTTAATCATAGGGTAGGGTGCGCTCGCAAGCAGCTGATAGTAACCTACGCCGGATAATAATAAATAAATGAGTGACCTATTTCCTTTGTAAATACTTGAGTTAGCGTGTGAGACGCCTCTCAACACTGAGTTAATATGCCTGTCTATGTGAGAGGAGTCTGTTATAATTTAATGGTTATAGGTTCTCTATAAAATCTTGTTTATTGAATCATATAATGATTAGTTTGTGCATCTTGTTATTGACATATTCAGAAAAAATAACTAAGATATAAGAGTCTATACTTTGCTGATACAAAATGCCACAACTTGGCTCTGACGATCAGCTTTGTACTTAGTAATTTGGTGACATACAGTACGTACTAAAGGTATTGAAACCAGAAGAAAAACTCCACGGATAGTAAGTTACGTATTTAAGTATCAATGGGGAGGAAAGTCCACGGATAGTCTCTATCATATTTGAGTACATCAGAACAACTCTGTGGTTATACAATATTATAACTGCGAGCGAACAAATAAAAAAACTCTGGAAGTAATACGTTACATTATCCAACGTGCTTCGAAAGAGCCTAATTCTACAGGTCCCTCACGTATACTTACACCAGCAGAAGTTTACAGGCAGTAAAACCCCAAAATAACCTGCCGAAGTCCAAATTATACTTATTCCTCTCCCAAAATCGCTGTAAGAAGCCCTTCATTTGCACAATCCCTGGCATGATCGGGTAAAGAAGAGGCTTGGAAGAGAAACCGCTGCTTCACTGAACCTTGTTAGCGTTAATTGAATGTTTGCTTTAAAAATGGTCGGCTTACGGTATTGATTTATATATCATTTCAAATATGTAGAGTCGGTGAATCCAACAGCTTTCTCTGACAAACTCTTCAATATTTAGAAGCGATTCAAGACAAATTCTGATTCGAAGCTGAAATTTTGTAGATTAGTGTGGAAATTGGTGTTTTTTTATTTCTGAGTAGGTGTAAACATTTTCCCTAAGATTATATTTAAAAGGTTGCTTACCACCGAGTGGAGCTCGGAAATTGATGTCCCGTTTAAATTACACTCAAAAGACGAATGACACCTCTACTTCAGTGCAACAATTCTACTTCAGTGCAACAAGGTAAGTATCTTTGATTAGCACTAACTAGAATGTCACGACATCTGACGTATTAAGCAAGCTTGTGCGGAACCATCCCCCGATGTGATTAGAGGCCCCTCAGCCGCATAGGGCCGAATGATCGTGTGCCCTCTTAACTTCCCGAAGATCTAACGAAGCATTATCATCACACCACCAGTATCTTAACTTGCAACAATTGGTTTATTCGGCGTGCTACTGTAGCGCTTTATGGCGTAGGTTTCAATTTACCTCTGTTGTGCACATTTACGCCAGTCAAACGAAATATTCGTAGCTCCACGTTTTTGTTTTCGAAAGGATCAAACCAATTAAACAGGGGATTTCACTTTTCAACTTTCACAACTTTCGTCCTTCGAGCTCTTTTGCCTATTGCTTCCTCTTTCGGGGATCATGTTATTATTATTATTAAATCACACCAGACTGGCGACGTAGGAACGGAGAAACTCCATGAAGTTAACAAACCTCCACGCAACCAGCCCAGCGTGTGGCAAAAACAAAAGAATGAGAAAAAGAAGATCCGAGATCACAGAATAGCTCTGTGTACAGATCGCTTAAAGCTGCCAATACCCGCACCAGCAAAGACAGAGTCATCAAAACCATTCCAAACGTCCACACACTATTGTAAAAATGAACGGGAATACTGGCCCGTACGGCATCGTAACGGTTCCAAGGCAAACTCATGAAGAGCACCAGTACGCCGAGTATACCTCACACGAACAAATGGATTCGGAAGAAATTCAGACAGCGGATGACTGGGACAGTTATAGATTTTATACAAAAAACAGACCGCACCAACTCTGCGACATACGTCAAATCACAAGGCACAACACCACCCAGCATGAACGCACATCGACGAACCACTTTGTCAAGCAAACACAGATGGCAATCGGCAGCAGAACCCCAGACTACAGAACAGTACTCCAGAAGAGGGATGACAAAGCAATTAAAGCAGCGACGTGTTAATTCTACCGAGCCAAACACCCTCCAAGCGCGATTCATAAGACAAATTTTCTGCGATGCACGTGAGGTATCCGAACGAATGTGGAGCTCAAACGTCAACTTTGGATCTAAATTGACACCCAAGATCACCAAGTCATCAACCACAGGAAGTGATACACCATCCAGCAAGAGTACAGGAAAAGGAGGTCCCACTGTATGTTACTGGTTTTCAGTTACCCATTAATATTTAAGATGTCTGACCAAAATTTTACGTTTTTTGTTGCAAGATACTTTAGGCCAACTGGTAATTTAAAGTACCAAATTCGTATACTGAACTGATGATTGCAGAATTCTGTGAGAGCATGTATGCGTGAACGTCTGTTTCTAACTCAAGAAAACAGCTGCAAAACTCATGAAATACCGAGGGAAGCTTTGGAGAAGACGTCAGGCACAGTGCAACTTACGAATAGTTTAACACGGGGGCTCCCATCCTAGTATGTTCGCCACCCCCTGTGGGTGAGCTTTGATCTTTCAGGAGGGACGAAATCCTGTTCATTTCCTTCTTATTAAAAAATTAACTCAAATTCTTCACTCATTTCATATTAAATTATTCACTCATTATTTCATGTTAAATTATTCACACATTATTATATCTAATTTTCAGTTGTCATCGTTGTACGGATTATGAAGTCTGTAGGGTTGCGTGAAGACACGAGTACATATTAGAAGTTTAGCAGTGATGTCAGGGGCTGGATAGGTTGACACCCACTGTTTGAATTTAAAACTAGAGCACTCAGAGAGTGCATACCTCTGGAAAGCAAGGCTATTCTATTATAAAATGGAATTGGTTCTGAGGCTATGATTTCCTTTTCATCAGCACAAAAATCTAAAAAATTAATCGATAGTGCCTCAGATGGTAATAACAGCTACTGTAATTTTTGAGTTATCCTGCTGACGTACACTATCGGGCAAAGTAAGAGAACGATTTTCATTATTTTAAAATAAAGTTTAACCATGTAAATTAGGTTAATGTAATTAGAACAATCTAACAAACAATAACAAAAATTGAACAGTGCAAAATAAGAGAACGAACGATCGTCTCTAAAATATTCTCACATTTACCCCGGTCATCTTGCAACATTCAATTTCGTGCACAAGAGTTCTAGAACTGCCACTCTTACGATTACATCATTCTAGAAACATGGCACCTCACGTAAAAGTTACTCCTGAGCTGCGGGAAGAAATTGTTAAGCTCAGGTCCTCAGGAATGACTCTTTCGGCCAAAGCAAGAGAGGTAAACCGATC
>LQNS02277097.1:618465-638621 GCA_001587735.2 Parhyale hawaiensis | reverse complement strand
GCATTCCTCAGCCTCAAAACCACCGCCGGCGGCCCACCCCTCAAAGCACCCAATCGATTGTGTCTACACGCAGGAGCGATGCTCTCAACTGATGCACTTAAGACAAGGAAGCCGTGTAGGCTGTCAGGTGCCGTGGATCTCTGGAGTCTGCCTAATGCCACCAGCTGATGTAGCACACTGAATGTAGCTCTAACAGGTTTCTACTGTGCATTCCGCTTCGTGATAACCTACTCTGATTAGTAATGCATGGGCTGGGGGGGAGGGGGTCCGTATAAATAAGATGTACCCAAAGTTATAGGTATACATCCACATTTTAAGAAAATCCTGGGTAGATTTTCTCAAACCCCGTGGTTAGCGAAAAAAAATGGGTTGCAATTTCTCACTCAATTGCAGGAGTAAGAGAAAATAAAAATGTTCATATCTTGCGTAATTATCTATATAGGTACATGTTTTAGCACTTAAACTGTGTGCCTTGGTGCCCTGTATATAATACATGTGTTCAATATAGTTTTAGTTGCATATGCTGATACATGGATGTCAAAAAGTACAAAAAATTAATTAAACTTAAAATATAATAGATCCTAAACAACTGGGTATGAGGTACATATGGAAATTTATTTCTTCATATTCATCATAAATAACAGTAGGTCATAATCTAAATAGCATGTGCATATGCAATAATTATGTAATTTGATGCTGTATGAGATACAACAAGTTTCGTAATTAAATTAGGCCGTTTCCAAAAAAGCTGTTTTCCACTTGTCGAAACCAGTTTAATAAAGTATGTTGGTTATGCTCTTAAATTGAGGTTGAGGCCAGTAATTAGGTTGTAGATATATATATATATATATATATGTATTATTATCTTGAGATGGCATTACTTTTAATTGAAGAATACGATGAGAAGCATTTTAGAAATTTGGTTACCCACGACGCGCGTTTCGCCGTACCTCGGCTTATCAGGTGGGAGGTCGAAGATGGTCGAATTTGAAGATGTTGAAATTTCCGAAAATCTTGGTAAGATATCCCAGTAAGGTGTAGCTAAGATACCGTTGATTCCGAACCTTTAAATATAAAGTACAAACTAGCAAATGTTTCTTAAATTTTGAAACATTGCCCGCTGCGTCGACTCCAACTACACCACATAGATGCACCGGGGTGGCAGCAACCTCCTGCACAAGGGCTTCAAAGGTGGCACATCTGTGTGGTAGAAGGTGAAAACACAACGCACAACGATAATTAAATTTGACGAGAGCAGCCAGTAGTTGAAAAGCGATGGTAGGCCTCTTGAGATGTTACAGCTCTCCAATATGCAGCATACCGATTATACATTTGCAGTTCCTCCGCCAGCCGTGGCAAGTAAATTACGTTATGCAGCTGTGTATTCGGTCTGTGTATTCAAATGCTCCCTAATGTTCTGAAAACCAGTGTAAGATAACTTTTGCCCAATGACTGAAAGTATTATCGCCCTGAGACACTCAGTTTCCATCAGTAAAATTAAAGTCCATAGATGGGCGAACGTAGTCAATAAGTACTTGAAAATAACACAATGATTTCATTTTGTCGTTGCAAAAAGTTACCAATCAAAATTTGTCCCTGTAAGATAATTCCAAAGCATCACACTGCATCCAAAGGCCTGAACGTTGGCGGCAATGCGTAATTGGGTCAAGTGTTCAAGGGATTCTTGCCGCATAATGATTCTTTCATCACTGTGATGCAGGGCGAGCTTTGACTCATTCGATCACACTAAGTTCTAGTCATCAACAATCCAGTTTGTATCTTCTTTCGCGAACAAAATGCGTTCTGTTAGGGTGGCCACTAGTGCTTCTGTAGCTAAGTTCATATTTTTTTAGTTCAAGCAGCACAGTTTTCCTATGAATTGAGTTAGAACTATGAGGGAACTCGGTGGTTATCCGTTGTGTCAAAAATCGCCTATTGATCTTCACCTGTCATTTTCAAGGACACCGGTCTCATTTTCAGTAAGAATTTTATGTCGTCCACTCTTGCCTTTGATTAATTGTCTTCTCCCTCGATCCAGTTTCCAGCGAGCTGTTAAGCTCTGAATTGTTCCAATGCCTACCCCAGTCTGTGGAGTGGTATCCTGAGTAGACTTACAAGCTTGGTGAAACCCGATAATCCGTTCCGATTATTTAATGATCAGCTGTCTGGCTCGGTAATTGGTGTTCCTATTTGAACATTGAAGACAATTCTTGGAAGAAATTTATGTTGCAAGAAGTTACTGACGCTGCATAAACACTTCTGAATGTTGGTAATTATGTCACGCACCAAACAGAAAGGACTTGTAGCAATATAGAGCTTGAAAAATATACAGTATGGTACCTTTGATTATGCAAATACAATTTTATTACTTTATTTTTCAAGATAAGTGTCTAACTTTTAAATGTCAATATTAACTAAATGTATGGCTATGTTGCAAATATAAACAGCACTTGTTAAATAAATATTTAGCCATTTGCTAAGCTTATCATACAATTTGCTTATTGACGAGTTTTTTGCTGTTGCATCAGATTACGCAACAGGTTAATAAAAACGTCTTAAAGAGAAAATAGATGCAAGTGAACAGGAATATTTTTATAAAGCGTCCAAAACAAAGAAATTATAACAAAACAATTCAATAAACACTGAAATATGTGTGCTGTAGTGGTCAACACAACAAGTTAATTTTGAACATAGCAATCTCCATCTTTCATTATTTTTATAAGGCGATTATCAGCAGACTTTGTCAGGTTTGATATTTCAGATGGCGGTATTGAACCTGCAGCTGTTTTTACTGCATTCCAAAGGCTTACCTTGCTCGAAAACTGCCGACCACCTACCTTCATAGAACTTCCTTTTGATCATTGCACGTAGGTTCTCAATGGGATTTAAATCGGGGCTTTTCGCTGGCCAGGTCATAATTTTTTTTTTTTACGTAAGTCCTCCATCCGCAAGCCAGTTGCAGTGTACTGTGCTCGGTGTGAGGGAGCGTCATCGTGCTGAAATACCAATGTGGATCTGCGTGCGATAGTCTGCTCATCAAGCCATGGAATCAAGTTGGCTTCAAAAACTGGCAGTACCTTTCTGCATTCAGTTTAACTCCTTCTGCCACTTCAAATGGACCAATAAGGGTGTCACCTACTTTCCCGGCCCAAAATATTAAACCTCCACCATCTTGTTGACGCTTAAGCTGTGTCTGTTGATGTCGGTCGTGGAGGACCCAACCAGACGTCCATTCATCTGGACCATCAAGAGTGGCTCTACATTCGTCAGTAAATATGACTCGAGAGAAATCAGTTTTCATCTTCTCTTCAGCCCATTTGACAATATTTTCTTTATGAGTTTTTGTTAGAAGTGGTCGTTTAATTGCTTTTTTCACTTTCCCTAGCTTCTGCAGAACATCACATCTTGTCTTTCTGCTTAGTATTGGGGCTCCAGCGTCTTCAAATATCGCCTTAGTTGTAGAAAGTTGTTTTCTAGCCACAGAATCCTTCAAATGTGGCATATCCCTAGCAGTCAATTTCCGCATAGAGGCTCTTTCCGGAGTTTTACGGTTGACCTCACCTTCAACTGCATAAGCCTTAATTGTTTGGCGATCACGCTGTAATTCCTTGGAAACTTCGAGTGTTGTCTTACCAGAAGCCAATGACAAGATCACTTTGATGTTTTCATTACTGGTTAGACCGTTTTTCTTGCCCATGTTGACTAGAGAGTGATGTTGCATAATCTGGCGTAACAGCAGAGCCCCGTGCGATAAGCAAATGTTGCCACAACGTGGGAAATGGTTCTCTTTCTTTTTTCTCTAATTTTTTATAGTTACAACATACCTGTGCACTAACCTACAATTAGCATTTTATATGTTTGACACTTACCTCGTAAAATAAGTAAAAAAAATTGTATTTGCACAATCAAAGGTACTGTACTGGACATACGCGACTTTTTATAGGCAAGACAAAGGATTATCAACAGCCAACTATAGAGGAAAAGTCGTTTCGGATTTAAATTCAGAGGCTTCTTCCAACCACTCTTGGGAAGAAAACAACGCAGCTTCCCACAAGAGGGTTGAAAAAGTGTAGAGGAGCAGTGCCGATAGATGATGGCTTCATTGTAGGGACGCGTATTCATGGAAGGCGCGGCCTATGTATCATGAACAATATTGGCAGCGGAGGCAAGTGTGTGGTGGCCAAGATTGAGATGTCACGGAGGCGGGCGGCTTATTGATATCAGCTGACAGGCTTCGCCGCAAAAAGGAAGATCTTGCCAAGTGGAGCAGGGATAAAAGCAAAGACAGAAGCGCTACACACACTGCGGTACTGTTGCTTCTTCGTACATACTGTAACGGTAACTTGTAGACCTTAGTGGGAATAGAATTGCCTGCAAATACTTTGTTTGTTACCGAGCGTAAGTGATTGAAAACTTGATTCAATTTTTTCTTTCCGAATATTGTTGGTGTTCGTTCTCTTCAATAAGCATTTTGCAGCGGTATCGGGCTTCCAGGTGTTGTACAATGCTTTTTTCGGGATGCATTACCTGTCCTTGGTGGCTCTAGCGTGAAGTTTTAATAATTGTTTAACTCACAATCCTCGTATCGCTGGTTCGATGCGCGAGTTTTTTCTGATCTAAATGTGATGACTCGGCAATTGTGGACATGCAGTCTCCGTGGTGGAATTCAAATTCCTCAGAGATGAGGGGCTTGGAGGGGTGGTCGGAGTTCATTTAAACCTTCCTTCAAATTGGCGCCATAGTTCTTGATGACTCGTGGTCGACTGCAGCCGTACTTACTCCTCTGGGGCCCGTGGGCCTATAACCGCAGCACAAACCAGTGCGTGTGGGTTTCCCAGTTGAGGGTGTAGTCAAAGTTGACTTCACCTTTCCACTTTTTCAAAGGCCAATAAACATCTAACAACTTAAGGTATAAGAAAAAAGAATTACTTATTTACAGTATGTGAAATACTATTGCAACTCAAGAGGCTTTGAAAACTGTATACCGCACGTGGCCGCCGCTGTGTGGATGTAGTTTTTATGTCCTTCTCACAGGTTCATCGCAGTTACATCGGCCATTTCAACCTTAGCGGCAGAGTGGATGAAGAACTACTCCTCCATGCGACCTCAATGTACCAGACTCGCCTCATTTCCAAACAATGAGTCTTCGATGCTTATGAGTGCAGCGTCAGCGTTTCTAATAATTATAAAGTCCACTGCGAGGGCACTCACTTACTTGACAACTGCGCAGTGCGGGCGATTGCATTGGTCGTAATAATATTTCCATCATTTGACATAATCATTGCTTGGACAATGTATGAAGTAATCCAGTCTGTGACAGCAGCCGTGCTCTCTGGGACATAGCGTTATTTATCTGCTGCAAGCCCCCAGGAACCCGTGCATTTAAATTTCCCAGTTGTCAACGTAAGTTTCCTCTAGAATGGTCAATTGCAGCTCTCAGAGCTGTGATGTCAACAAGCTCTGTGGCCATGCAACGTCTGCCACTAATTTTCATATATTAAAGCCTATGACGTATGACAAAATTAGAAATCCACCAACGAAATGTTTTTATTTTTAAGAAAACAATTGTGACCATAGAGCGCAAAGGTTTCTCGGAAGGAACGTTGCATCATATGCGACGCTCGTAAGAGTGTCTTCATGCAGCTCATGTATGACACTGTCCCATGTCCATACGTACGCACGGCGTGTCTTGCAGACAGCGTAATGAGCATATAGTACTGCATAAGCTTATGTACGTTGTCATCCATAAAAACTGCCTCACAAACAAACTTGGGTGAGTGAGAGTGAGATAAAGAACATCCTTCTTCTTCTGGTATAAATATCTATGTACTTGTAAAACTAATTATCTTGCTGCTTACCTGCTTGTATGTCACCATACATAGATTCTTCGTTTTAAGATAGGAAGAAATTCAAGCTTTGAAGATTTAATGAGCCTATGTATGTAAACTAGAGCACCCTGAGAGCGCATACCTCCGCCAAGTTAGCCAACGGTAGCAAAAATTCAAATTGGCTCTGACACCATAATTTTCTTTGCATAAACTCCAAATTCTAATCATTCGTGCCTTTTTATATAAATAACAGCTTGTTCAATTTTTTTGAAGATCCGCACCAGGGAGAATCGCTCAGCGCTCAGCCCCTATGCACTCGCAGAACACACTCTAAACGAGTCAATTTCAGTGGGATAAAAAATGCCTGTTAGAGTCAGCCTCTCCCAATTACAATATACAAAGTGTCCCATTGCAACATCTGAAAAAACTAACATTAGTTTACTAGATCACGAGTCATAATATTGTCTGAGTGCATGTTCATTCAATTTTTTCTTGAACGAATAGTTAGAAAGGGGCAGAGTCAATATTTCAGGCATCCCATTGTAACAGCGAACGCTTTGAAAGACTGTAAATCGCTTTTGTACATGCAACCTAGTTCGCGAAAAATTCCGCCTTTGACCACGCATTTGATACTCGTGATTAGGAACCAACGAACTGTAACACTTCTCGAATACTGCGGCATCGCGATCAAATACATGGCGCAAGAATTTCAGGAGGAAATAATCATATATATCTCTTAGTTTTAGAAGGCTTACTTTGTGATACATTTGATTTACTGACATGAGTGGCACATTATTGTTATCCCTCTTGACATATAGAATTGTTCTAAGGATATTGTTCATAGCAACTTCAATCGATCTAAGAGAACTGGCTGGGGAGCCACCCCAAATAACAATGTTTTGGATTAGGTGGGAGTACACGAGCGAATGATACAGCATTACGAGCGACTTCCTGTTTAAGAATATATATATATATATATGACGTAGTCCAGTTGCATTTCCGGTATCATCTTTATATATAACGTATGCGTTTATGCACACGAGCTCGGGTTCATCATCCGTATCATAGAAACATGCATTAAATCTTCAACGCTCGAATTTCTGCCTATCTTCTAGCGAAAACTCTGCGCACGGTGACAGCCAAGAAAGTAAGCAAGCACGCAAACAAGATAATCAGCTTGAAGGAAGTATATGGGAGACGACATATTGGACATAAGCGTCAATAACTAGCGGCCCACTTTCATGGTACGAGCAGGCTGGTACACTGGCTGGCTTCCTAGCTGGCGGGAATGTGTGGTGTAGATTCAGGTTGCTATTACTTTTAGCGGTAACAACAGTCTCGCGCTCTTCTCCATTGGCATTAGCTGCAACCACTGTCCAGCCGAGAAAAAGTTGAGTTATTCAGTGCATTGACGTAAATAGCACTCGGTATCCAAGTTAAGACACGCCTTACGTTTCCTTCGCGTTCTAACACCTAAATAATAATTGCTTGTATGCAGGTGGCTTAACCAGCCCGTGCTTATAAAAACGGCTGCTAATGTAGAGCAGGCCACTCAATTGATTCTTATATCTACAGGGAGCTCATCAGGATGCCGCTGCAGAAAGCAGCGGTGCTAAAGCCACCGCGAACCTTTTCTTGGTAGCACTGCCGAAGGCTTTTGTCGTCTCCCCCCTCCTCTCCCCCCCCCATACTTCATCCGAGATAGACAGAAAATGGTTAAGGTAAGGTAAAGGCAACTTGACCGCACCCTCAACTGGCAAACCCACAAGCAATGGTTCGTGCTGCCGATATAGACCAACTCCCACAGAGGAGTAAGTGCGGCTGCAACCGACCACGGGTCATCAAGAACTATAGCACCATTTTGATGGAAGATTCAATGACCCTTTCCCTATCCCCTGATCTCTGAGGAAGGTTACTGATAACACGGCCGCTCTGCATACCTACCATTACCGAGACTGCATACCTAGATCAGCAAAGAGCTCGCATTTGATAGGTTGACCTCGAACCTGTGATACAAGGGGCGTGAGATCGAACTTAAGCGTGCTGCTAACTTGGGTAGTTCTCTGTTGACTTGTTTTCTTATTAGCACGAGTAGGTTCGTTTATTTACTTGTTTGTTTATCTGTCCGCTGCTACTGTGGCTAGCAGCGGACACTACGGGCTGCACAGCTGTGCTGGGGTTTATGGAACCGATATTCACCCAGAAGGGGTCTTTGCTATGACGCTAGGGGCGCTGAATCGGCAAATTTGCTGGGTACGCATAGCTGTCGGGAGGGTGGCGGGTCGTTGTACCTTCGTTTTCGTCGCCATAGTTGTTAGTGACCAGCCGGCGGATGCCGCAGACCTCACTCCTCTGTTGCCAGTTGGCCCATGTCTGCAGTACGAACAAGTGCGTGTGGGTTTCCCAGTGGAGGGTGGAGTCAAAGTTGACTTTACCGTCTTACTTCTATCACGCAAGGCGAAAATAGGACAACTAGAACGCCTGGTGGCGTAAGACCGTCGCTGTCATCGTCGATGGCCAACTAATCCTATTTTTTACAATAAGTATTATTTTTTTGCATGGATCTCATCTAGAACAACCCACCACGCTCCCTGCAAAAAATTATGGACAAAGCTCAGCTCTTTCTACCTGTTTTTGAGTGGAGAGCAAATTTCATCACCATTTTTTATGGCAGCTAATCCTAGTTTTTAGCACGGATCGCATCGAGGGCAACCCCCGAGACTCCCTGCAAAAAAAAATTAACATTATTGCTCAACTCCTTATACTACTTTTTGAGTGGACAGGCACACAAATTTACAAATATACTCGTAATTAAATCTTCACCGAAAACATTATCATCTCGTTCACTTCGTTCGCGGGTGATAACTAGTGAACTCTGAGAGCTCATGCCACGACCAAGCAAGGCAACGTTGACTATAAATTTCTGTTGGTTCCAAAACTATTATTTCCTTTCAACATACACCAAAATCTGGTCATTTGTGCCTTTTGATAATAGTAACAATTTCTGTAATTTTCTTGAGGATTCGTACGTAACTTTTTGAGTTATGTTGCCGACAAAGATTGTGACAAACAGTAGTCAAACTCACACCAAAATTTGATAATTCGTATTTTTTAACCTTTTTAACAGTTCCTGTGAATTTTATAAAGATCGGTATATAACTTTTTAAATTATTTTGCGAACAAACATGAAATCAAAGTGACAAATATACCAGAAAAATTTTGCCATTTTTTACTCTACGTGATATACCTGACAAAATCATGTAAATTACATGAAGTTCCGTTGATAAATTTTCAAGTTATATTACTAAGAGTCTCTTCTTAACATGGCTAACAATCCCTGCAAATTTTGTAAAGATTTGTCCACACTTCTTAGTTATCTAGGTGGCAGATAAAGACAAACAGAAAGACAAATTCGACAAAACATAATATGTTTGGTGAAGGTAATTATTGCCCTCAATTTGACGGAAGTAAGATGAAGAAGTATGAACAATGGAAAAAAACTACGAATAGTTCAACACAACCTATCAACTTCGCGTAGCGGTGTTCAGCTGGTATAAAATAAAGATTGCGGTGTCATAGCAAAGATACATTGTTTATTCCAAAAATTAACCCGTCAACGCAGTAACCAGACTATTATCATGCATATTTTTCCAAATTTTTGAAATTCTCACGAGGGATCTCCATTTGTCGTAGCCCATACTAATGCTAGTTAAAGTTCTTTGAGTTCTATTCAGTTTTATGGTGTCAAAGATATTTTCCTCACAAATAAATAAGCAGAGTGACATGCAGTTTCCTTCGGAATACTGAAAAAAATCCAGCAGCGTATGTCTCAAATTAACGTAGAAATTTTTCTTAACTGCACAGTAAATTTTCTTGCAATGGAACTGCGAAAATTATCACTATTCAGAATACTATTTTGGAGAGGAGTGGCTGCATGAGGAACCTTTCTCATCGTAGAAGATTGTCCTAGAGCGATTTCCTTTTCTCGGGTCAGGGAGTCGAAGCGAAGCGACCCCCCCCCCCCCCCCCCCCCCCCCCCCCCCCCCCCCCCCCCNCCCCCCCCGGCCGGCCCGCGCACCTCACCAGAGCGGTGGCCCCACAATGCGGCAGCGTTCAGGTGCAGTTTTCATTCGGCGTAAGTCGAAGAATACGTCAAGTGTCCGGGCGACCATTTACGCGGCTGAGACACGTCGGCACGGAATTTGTTCGTCCCAGCGGAGCCAAATTCTCCCGTTGGTGGAGGCTGTTCTTATTTTGCTCGCAGTATTCTTGCAGGAGTCCATGACGACCAGTAACGCTCAGTCAAGGCCTCCTTAAGTACAGGCCTGGGTCTGGTTCTCGAAAATGGTCATATTGCGTACAGTCCTTAGAAAAATCGTTAGACGCAGCCTGATTTTATTCGCATCTACTGTACATATTTCGACCTATCTAGAAAGAAATTTTGCTTACAAGTTACAAAATTACAATAGTATGACTATTCTCTCCAGATAAGCCCGAAATATGCAGAGCTGTACCAAGAATATCGGGCTGTGTCCAACAGTTTGTCGAGGAACTGTACCGATCGGATCAACTTCGTGACGTAGAGACCCAGGCCTGTATTTTAGGAGGCCTTAGCTCGGCGCGAATAGTATCCGAAAATTATTGCTAGGCTGAAGTGTCGGTCAGGTGGTCATGGAGGTCCTCGACGTCGTGTTTCTTTCTAAACATATTCGAATTTTAGGATGTAAAAACCGTACGTATCTTCATACATTTTAGAGCAGATGCACTCGAGAGTCAGAAGTTCGCACTGCTGCTCCTGTATGACCTCTGTGCTCGCACTGATTTATAAAATATCCACACGGCATCGCCTGAATGGGAAAGTTGCCATTGTACTATAAGCTCAACTTTTCTAACGACTGGCTTGCCCCTCGAGTTGGACAAAGCGGAACTAAATTGTGTCTGTGCCACATGACAATATTCCGTTCTATATTGATCAGCAAATTCTTCACGCACTGAAACTATTAGTAAAACAGAAGCGAAATCATTGAATTAGAACCTAAGATGTTTAGCTTAGTTTATTCACGGGGTGTGTTTCGATGTCTTCTATTGACCGCTCACCAACTTTCTCAAGTGTACCCGCTCGCTGTGGCCGCCCGCAGTAATTCGGCATTGCTGCAGCTTTTTCTACAGAAATTCACATGGGCTCGAGGGATTAGCGGGGGTGAGGATGGAATGAACTACATAAAATTGTGATGATCACACTACTGTAATTTAAGTACTTTCTAACTGTTTTATATGTAGTATGTATCCCTGCAGCAGTGCACACCTCGGTCAAGCAAGGCGACGGTTCCAAAAAATTCGAATTGGTTCTGAAACCATTATTTTCTTCGTATTAGCACCAAAATTTAATTATTTGTGCCGTTTGATAATATTAACATTTCCTGTAAATTTCAATGAGATCCGTTCGTAATTTTTGAGTTACTGTGCTAACAAGCATAAAATCAAACACAGTGACAAACAAACGAACGAACAAACAGATCATACCAAAAAAATTCTCATCTTGGTATTATGCCTAACAACTCATATAAATTTCATCAAAATCCGTCCATTACTTTTTGAGTTACGGCTACAGGAAAAATAGGCAGACAGACAAAGAAATGGACAGATAAACAGATTCTCACCTAAAGTTAATCATCGGTTACAGGTAACATGCCTAAAAGTCCCTGTAAATTTCGTAAAGATCGGTCAGTAACTTTTTGAGTAATCTTGACGTCAGACGAAGAGACAGACAAACAGCCACACAGACAGACAAACAACGACACAGACAAACACGACAAGAAACATAACCTCCTTGGCGGAGGTAATTACAGCCACTACGGACGAGAATTATACATGACATTAATAACGAAAAAATTCAAATGAGCAAATTATGCATGCAGGACTGCATTGCAAACTTAATAAAGGGAAGGAAAATATTGTCTCATGTTGATTTCAGCATTATTGTTTCAGCAATATTGCTGTGAGTGATATTATTGCATAGCTTTTCATGTCCCTTGTGATAGAGACCTATACAACTAAAAACGAACGGTGGAAGGTGATGTAATAATGCCTTTATAACCAACGAATACATGTTGATAATTGCAGACCATTGGGGAGGGAAAAAATATTAGTGTGACGAATTTAAGGTCATTTGGGTTTTCAACGTATCGCCCACCATCGATCTAATTTTTGCGAATTTGTGATTCTTGCTGACAAAACATCACTTGCTGCATTAGGTGCGGTTTCTTTGGGGGTGTCTCTGTTACCAAACAACAGCTCATTGACATTTTATCATGAGCAGTATGATGCACATATATGTGGCTTAGAGTGGTGCTTCAAATATTCGGTAACCCAAGAACGTCCTCTCATGTGTAGAGTAGGCATAACTGTCCCAGGAGCTCTACAGCGAGTGCGGTAGACACTTGTTGAACTTTTTTCTGGATATATCAAAGTAATCGGGGCATTGAACGCTGAAGTGTAGATTTCTGTATTACAATATTTGGTGTGAGATATAAAACTTTTTGCATTTTTTAATTTTAAGGAACTATCTTTCTTAGGTCTGAAATGTAATGTGGACTCTTACGTAATTCAATGCGGGCCTTTTCTGGGGTTTGTGAAGCGCTGTTTATGTTGATGATTATATACCCGTACTACTGTTTTCCGTTCGCGTTTTACAATGCTCTAATTGCTTTAAACAATTACCACAAATTTAAACATTTTTAGCCGGTTTAAATCCAACCTGTATAACAGTAAACCATTTTGCAAAACTAAATAAACGTTACTATATGCAGAACGTTTAAACTGTTAACAGTTTAAAATGGTTATGTCGGAGAGGCATATGAATTAAACTTTAAGTCATACATGCGTGTTAGGCCTGCAGCTCACAACGGTCAGGCGTCCTGAATTTCAGACCGAACAGTTTAAACGTTTTGCATAACTGTTTAAGTAGTTTTGCAAAATGGTTAACTGTTATGCAGGTTTAGCTTAAACGGGCGCAAAATATTTAAATTTGTTGTGTTTGAAGCAATTAGAGTATTGGTAAAACGCAAACGGGCAAAACAGTATCTGTTATTTGTATGGTAGGTTTGCAGATAATACGTTTTTAATGTCTCTAATGGAACGTACAATTATTGCGTACAATTTTAGGCAGGAATTATTACTCTATTTCTTTTCCTTCCAGTTTATTTTATATCTACTGGAGCCTCGGCAGCAAGTCGGCCCCCTGCCAGCGCTGGTACGCAGGCCACGTACATGAATTTACTTCAGGACTTCAGAGAAGGAATTTATTGCGCTTCTCCTCAATTTATGAATGGCGCGCCGAGGCAGCAGCGGTCAGGCTAGCTACTTCTGCCGTGAAATTTTCCATCGATACCTACATGCACAATGTAAGGCGAAACTACCGTTAATTGAGCCACACAGCATCAAAGCACATGAACGGTCTCATGCATGAAAAATCTAGGCCATCACCAGAGACTTGCTCGACTAGCAAGCTACTAGATACAATGTAGATTCAACCATTTCACAACCAATAGGTTCGGAAAATTCTAGAAGAAATTACCGAGGCAGTAAATGAGTTACTTGTTGCGAGACACGTGCTCGTGAGACGTACGAGTCTCGATCAGAGATTGCGTAACTTTCCGGCGGTCCTGAGTCGAAGCGCAGCTTTAGGTATTTTATTCATTAAGTTTCACTCTCATTTTTCTCGAATCATTTTTTTGAGGTTACAGCACTTGGCAGATAAGCCCAAGCTGTCGGGTCTGAATATTTTGCTTTCCGGAACGTCCAGAGCGTGAACCAGCGGCCTGGGTGCTGGGCTCAGTGCCATAGCGATGCAACCGTCAGCCCGCGGTAGGCTTGCGAGGATGTCTTGTTTCCACAGAGTATGCGTGTTAACGTCTGTGTGTCAATCCATAGAATTTCTATGAGGGAAGTGTTGTCCTATTCAGTTTCGTTCAGACCTCTACTCCATTTAGTTTCGTTCATAAACATCTGGGGCGTGTTGCAATCAGACGCTGGCGCCACCCTCTCAGTGATAACCACGTTGCAGTGAATGCGACGTGCGATCTCAGCGCCCCAACAAAGTGTTGCGGAATTTTGGCAAGCTTGTACATGTACGTTTCTGGCGGAGCCTTATTTTGGCTGTATTTTAGGATAAAAAATTAAGAAAACTACACAAGAATTCAAGCAATACCTATATGGCAGTTGTACATATTGTAATACTAATTATTCAGTATCATATTCCATGTTCGTAAACTAATGCGGTGTTACTTAGCTCATAACCCTACAATTTAGGAGGGTTGTCGTCGGTGTCACCTGCTGTTACCAAACGTGTGTCGCATTGGAGGCCGGTGTAGCACATGTGACACCAATGGCCTGATTGCAACACGCCCCTGCTACAGTGAACGCCCTACCCAGTCTTGCTTCTCATTTTCCTGGGCAATTAATTTGTTTATATCGCGCCACAGCCAGTCTGCTGAAGTGGGACTTTGTGGGTCGTGGGCTGGGAGAACCCGATTTGTGTCGCCTCAACTTTGCATTGTAAACGAAACGAATAAATCAATTATGCATTATTTTTTTTTACGATGCCGCTATTAAGCAGTGGAGAGCCCTCGCGCGGGAATTACGTCTTCCATTCGCAAGTTTCTTTCTGGCGTTATAAATATGGTGGGTAAACTAATCACACTAATCACATGCTAATTATAATCATGTAAGATATTGTTTGCTGGTCATATAGCTCGTTAATGTGCTAATCTTAATCAATCAAACATCAAGCACAATATAATAAACACCACTGTTTGTTTATTTCTCTGTCTATTTAAATGTTTATTTATTTTTTATGTTTCGTGTCACCCTCTTGAAGAAGTAGGCGAAAAATAGACCAGGTTTGCAGATTTTTTGATTAGGTTGCACTTCAATGGAGATCGATGACCACATTGTACTTAGAAGATGGCGAAAGTGGGATCCTTCTTCCTTTATATCAAAAAGCATTTCATGCTTGAAACAGTTCTTGACATCGAAGTAATTAATCTATTTTCAGCTTCTATTAGCATGGTTATAGAATCTTATATTGAACACTTTTCCATAGATGGAAACATTTTTATTCGTGTCATTGAAAACTGAAAAAAAAATGTAGGCCAGGTTCCAGATGATAGGAAACATATATCTCAATGCAGTTTTTTTTTTTTCAACGCTGTAGCTCACTCGATCAGTGCAGATACATACAGCTTCTCTATACACTGTTGCATCGTGATTCGTACTCTTTTATGAGGTTTCCTTCATCCAAACTTCAGTTGCCCTGAGTTTACGCTGACGCCCTTATTGGCTGTATGACATCGAAGCAAGGGGAGCGATAATCTTCAGTAGTGAGAAGGCGGGAGACACAATTCATTAACTACAGATAGTTAAGTCACCTCTAAGCGAACACCCTTTTACCCAATCTAAGCCAATCAGCAACCGCTGTGACGCCATCTCAGCCAATCAGCGACCGCCGTGACTGGCTTCAATTTCATTCAATGGGCGAATGCCACGTCACTATGCTGGTGTAAGCAAATGAGGCCGCGAGCGACGGCTCGTTGTACTACAGTATACCAGAAAAATTTCCTCGTCAATTGTTTATGTTATCATTTATTATTCCAATTTGATACTATCCATATACTTAATTACATAAGTAAAAGGAAATAATAGTCCATAGATTTGATGTATCGTACTGTATCTTGCTTTTCAGCGCCGCAAAAAGAACTGAGGAAAACATCTGAAAATGTTTACCCTAGTGGAAGTGAATGCTTTGCTCGGAATAGAACGATTCGTGTGAATTTAAAACGACAAAATTAGATAATTTTCATTCACCTAGAAAACTTTGCATAACAGCAAGTTATAATGTAGAATGTTATACACACATGAAAAGCACAATAAACGGCAACTGAACAATCTTATCCAGCTTTATATAATAAACAATCGCGACAGACACTTCACCTCTCGCACACACGACGCCATGTCGGAAAAAAAATTAGAAGCCTCTGTCTTGGGTTTGCCCAGGATGCCCCGATGCAAACAGAGTAACGCTATTAGCTGATACATTTTTGTGTGACGTCACCATTCTTCAACTGCAGGTGCTGCAAGCTCTATTGTCTGACATCACATTCTATAGTAAATGAGCTATGGCAGGAGAAGCATATAATTTCTTGACAGCAAATAATTTTCTCCAATTTGGGTTCTTCTTCGAACGGAACAACATTTCATTCGAGGTAAAACTTCCGAGCTAGTCTGTATGACAGCGTTTGTATCCTGGATACAGAACTCTGGATTTATTAGGAGATAATGTCGATTGTGTGCAAATAAAAACATTGCTTATCAGTAGAGCCCGGGCATTGCTTAAAATAACTGCTTAAAGCTTATTTTGCTCAAGCTGCTTAAAAAATGGGAAGATGATTGTAAGCGCTATCCAAAGTTTTACTAGCGCTTAAAAATGTTTGTTAGTGCTTAAAATTTTTTCTTAGTGCTTAAAATTTTTTGTTAGTGCTCAAAATCTTTTGTAAGTGCTAAAATATTTTTGTTAGGTAGTGCTTGAAAATGTTTGTTAGCGCTCAAGATGTTCCCGCTTTTAGGCCATGTTTAAATTGTTCGAAGACCTTTTCTAATTTAGGGAGTTATTGTCTACCTATCTATTAATTGTGCGCAACAGGCTAAGGCCATAGGAGAGTAGCGCGTACATAAGGCATTTTTTTGTGGCCTTCATCGTGATCACTGAAAAACACAAGAAAGACCAATTATTTTGTAAACAAACCAGAGGCGCCATGGCTATATTCAAAATTTAGATTCCAATCGTGTTTACACCAAAAATGGTAAGGAATTTATTTTTAGAAATTATTTATTTTTAAGTCAGTGCATAAATGAACTAGCAGCATTTATTGCACATTGAACATGCACAGGCATAATACTAAATTTAAGAGCGTGGGCACACGTACGCCAAAGTTGCTTCGCAGCGCACCTTAGTATTCGATTGCGCTGCAGCGCCCTATAGGCTTCGGCTTGGACTGAAAAGAATATGTAGGGTAGACTGAGTCGTTTTTGCAGTTTGTACGTTATAACAAGCTGCAATGGTGAAGCTTTTAGAGAACCTCCTACTTCTGTACGTGTTAGTTTAACAGTTGCAATTACGCACAGTTTTTGCCTGACATTCAAGCACCACGGCAACATGACGGCCTTGCAAAGGGAAAAGTTGCAATTTTTGCGATAATGTGCCCACGTTATGATGTCCAATGCAGACGAGAAGCAAAAGTTGCCGAGATTCGAATTTCGCCAACACATACTCCACTATATACTCTGCGAAAAAGTTGCCTGAAGAGCGAGTTCAGCAGGATGCGTCTAGGCGAATCTTTTTCGTAGCTTTGTAGCAACTCAAAGCAACTTACAGTCCAGTTTTTCCTATTATCTGTTGACTTCTAATGTATATTACGCCTCCGTTGTTTATAAAACTTTACGTAAATTGTGGCGATGGTGACTGCAGTGTCAATATGCATTATAAGAAGCACATGTCTCCAGGTTACAACGATGATAGCCGCAAAAATCTTATGTCTGAAAATTTTGTTAGGAATCTAAGGGTCAGTTCACCCATTCCTCATTGTAATAACGCGTTCAGTCACGAAAATGAACACAAGCTGTGCGTCATGTTTGCCGGTTGCGGTTCACACGTAAGAGCGACCTTCATTCCAATGAATGACACAGCGCGTTCAGATATGATCTCGTTTCTTTACATTTTCGCTTATATTTCTCGTCGGTTTAAAGTCACATTCGTATCTCATAATTTCACAGCCTTATTTTGATAGAAACAGGCTATTTTAAAGGATTTAAAGCCTGATAAACCGATAAAATTGAACTCAACACGCATCAATTCGCTTCCTTGTCGAATCAAAGTACAACATTTACAGCTCAACTAGTTTTCTTGTATTAAACAGCAATACAGTGATTCTGATGGTTAACGTGACGGCAGATAGTACAAAACATTCAGTTGCTGAGTACTATGCACGTTGACTAAAATAAGGGGCTTGTAATGAACCAATAAAATTTGTTTAACAAATTTCCAATTTCTTCTCCATGCAACTTTAAAAGCTTTACCCCAGGATAGTGCCGCTGCAAAAACGTTTCCGCCGCTACCTGTCCATTGACAGTTCAATAATTTTGTTTGTCTAAGGTCAGCGAAGATATTGCTCGTCTGCATGCGGCTTAACGGAAATATCATTCTGAAAGTCAGTAATACCAACAATCATAATAATATTGACCAATTTATCCGTAAATATATGAAAGCATCACGCACTTTCCATATCAATTTTTGAAATTTTGCTCGTCTAAAGGCTGTAATTACTCATGATCATGCATGATCAGCCCGATCGTGAAATCATGGTTCGATAAATTTTCACCAATGATCACTTTGCTTGCTATCAGAATCACGTCAAAAAGTAGTCACAAGAAGGCGCGGATCCTGCGGAATGATCCGCAAGGGGGTCACAAAAAGACGCCTATAGACACTCCATGCACTTTACGTTGCGCTGTGACACAACATTGCAGAAAAAAAAAGAAGTGAGACGGTGTGGCTTCTGTAGCTTTTCACATGAAGAGCGCCATTTTCCCAACAAATCTGCAAACATTTTTCAAGCTAACTTATGTAGACGAGTTTTTTTAAGGACCGAAATTCTCTTACAATTTCTAACTGACTTTTGCAACTGTTCCTTATTTTGATAATAATTTTAATTTTTTATTACTTTACCGAAACTATCAGCGACTTACAGTTGAAAAAAAAAATCCATAATGGAAATTACTTCTCGTTACCTAGAGCGTAACGCAGAAGGTTTATGCCCTAAATAATGCCCGCTTAGAGTTGTTTTCCGTATTGAAGTAGCTCCAAAAATGTTTGAAAGGATATCTTTTTTTTTTTGTTTTCAGCGCTTATAATAGGAAAATGTTGGTGCTTCTTTTGCTTTGTATTTTTCCCGCCTAAAGTACAATGCTTAAATTCGTCAACATAAGCGTCTATTTTGGATGCTATACTTGCTTATTTTTACTGCTTAAAGCGTTTAAACCGTTGTTACTTAATGCCCGGGCTCTACTTATCAGCATATCACCGAAAGAAAGCTTGGCGATACTCAGCCCAAGGAGCTTCTGTTGAAGCTCCTTGGCTCAGCCCTAGCATTAATAAGAAAATTATGATCAATGAGGACGGACCACCACTAATTCCCCGCTGTCATTTTTTTTTTCACAGTGCGGGCACTCTAGTAAAAAATAGCCATTTACGACTAGTCAAACTATTCTCATCCTGAAAGTAAACAAAGAAGAGAGCTCGATAGTCGTATCGTTAGCTGCAGTCTGCTGTAATACATGTGAAGCATGGCTGTAGTGGGAACGACTGTGTGCCTGCTTTTTTTCCGCTTTTACCTTGTCCTTGGGCTGTGGCGTGCCATATTGACTGTCTATGTTCACGCGAACTCTAGATAAAATTGTGGCATAGGTTTAGCATGCAACATTCTATTCTAAGGACGGGGCATCACCGAAAGCAACAAGCAACCCAGTGCGAGTGTTGCGCGAGTCGTGTCGTAGCAATGCACCGGTGTCGCGAGGCATCGCAGTTGCGGCGATGGGGGCAGCAGACTGCTGTACCCTCCGTTAGGTCATGCAACAAATTTGTCGCGTCGCTCGTCTCGCCGGTGGCAGTAACTCAAGTAACTGGAGTTCTGTGTCGTGCGATATCGCTCCGAGCATTTAATGAAAATTCCATTATTTCATTAGGACAAGGAGTGGGTGCCTCGATCAGTGAGCTGCTCGGGTGCTCTCGTTCAGTGTCTACGCATCTGAAATAAACCTAATGTAGTTTTGAAAACTTTCTTTACTTTGGTTCATGCGCATAGATGCTGCTAAACCGATGAAACTACTGCGACATTGAAAAACTACGAAACTAATAAATGTTACGTGCGAGTCCTATTAATAAATAGTTATTACAATGTACACACTGGTTGTTCAGGTAATACACACACAAATAGGATACAAACTTCGTAAACACCGGGCACATGTTGTACACCATCACTGTGCGCGTGTATATTATACTCTGTACATCCGTAGCGCACGTACACCCAGTCCACCAACAGTACACACCCAGTACACAAACAGTACACAAACAGTACACAAACAGTACACATTCAGTACACCAACAGTACACACCCAGTACACCAACAGTACGCTCCCAGTACACCAACAGTACACACCCAGTACACCAACAGTACACACCCAGTACACCAACAGTACACACCCAGTACACCAACA
>LQNS02277097.1:590728-600784 GCA_001587735.2 Parhyale hawaiensis | reverse complement strand
TGAAAATTTTTGAAGCAGCTAAATTTTATGCAAGCTGAAGCCGTGCCGTAGCTACGTACACGGATAAGTTGAGTTGCCTCTAAGCTCCTAGCGGCAACGAAAGTTGTTAGTGTGCAGCCGGCCTAAGGATAAGACACAGGAGAAGAAGAAAGTTGTTGCTAGGATTCTTCAAACTGTATTCTCCCATCAGTTCTCCGATGTGATGGCAGATATGATGACCGTTTTGGCCTATCAAGTCCAACTTTCGTTACCACGTTCGGGTCCTTTCACTTCATTAGTGCCATTTTTGCGAACCGCCTGCTGGGAATAAGTGCAGACGTATCATATGCTAACGCTACGAGAATAGCAAACACAATTATCTACAAAACTTGACGTGCTAGGCAAATTAAAGTTGCACATGTAAAATCAGCCTCTAATAATAACTTGAAGGCCTCTTTTTAGTTTGAAGCAGCGGGAGAAATATATTGCCAAGGTAATGGATGAGATACTCGGGGTTAGTAAGTTTGTTTTACTACCGTAGCCACAACTCTGTAGATTCAACTGTGGATTGCATATTACCTCATCATTAGGAACATTTTATCTCTGCATTCCTACTGGAAGAACTCAATTTGGCTCAGTGCGCTACTACTGTCGCTAAAAAGGCGCAAAGAATAGACTAAGACACTCGAGTGGACGGCTCCCTTTGTGGCCTTCCACACGAGAGAGGTAAAGGTGTCTCGCGTACTAGGTCGGCTATCTCGATCGACAGCCCACCTCACGGAACAGAAAGGGGAAAATTAGAGGACCGAACAAACTTTACAAAACTAACCTCGTCAATATCAACTGGGGCGAACTGCATCTTCTGCGGAAAAGGCACTCGGGACCCTTGGGTGCGTGATGCCCAATTATATTGTGGCGGGGATGCGGCCCACCAGAATGTACTCCTGAGGGCGATACCCGGGGTGGGGGTAGGTCTCTCTTCCCTCCAACATGGGATGGAAAAGCCTAACTAGATTAACCTCATGGCCTATGGCTCATCCTATGCCCATGAGAGCTATTGGTTTTCACCTGAATATGTTCTCAATTAACCTTAGATCACATGTTTCAGCTAGTATTCGTGTTCTCAGCTGACTAATGCTGCTGGCTTGTACGTGCCTTTATATTCAAGCTTGTCCACATTGTTGTCAATATTACAGTCAGTAACATTGAGAATGTACACGACGCGAATAAAATATAATAAAAAACTGATTGCTTCAAACTTGTTAGTTACGAGCAAAATATGTTACCAGTCAAGCAGTCAAGTTGATACTGGCACGAACATAAACATCTATGAATTTGATCTAATTGTTGAAAATTATGTTGAAAACGTGCGTCAAAAAATATGCCTGCATTTACAAAGTGCGAAAACATGAGTGGGAATCCTACAAAACTAACAACTGTTTAAGATGTGGTGTAGGATTGATGTCTGGTTAGCCTGGTGGCTACTGAAAACTTGAAGTTTTATTGTAACGTTAATACAGCACCAATGGATAATGTAAAAAGAAGTATTTTGTAGTTTCTTCTTTTTGTTATGTAAGAAGTTGTTGCGTTACTTCTCACGGGGTCTCTGTTTACAGTTCAGAGACGATTCTTGATATTGTAATCTTTGACCCACTGTTAAGACTTAGGGGCTCTAGTGATACTCGAACGAGGTAAAGACCGTCTCGTCCTGAATAGAGTTTGAAGCACTTTTCCAAATCTTGGTGGTTAGCAAACAACGTTACTTCGCACAATTAATACTTTATTTCACACAACTAGAGAGATACTGATGCAGTTAACGAAGTATTGGTGAAGCCATGGAGGCGGCAATTTTAACATACCCTCGTGTTAGGGCTGTTTATTTGAAAAACCCGTTGTCCGAGATCTTCTCGGTTTATATACCTTTAGGTATCTCGGTCAAGATGACCAAGTAAGTACAACCTCTGAAGCTGTTGGCTACTTACAGCTAATTGCAGATTAGTTCCACCTCACAAATGCTAACATTTTCCATATTAATGCGGCTTTTTAAGCTAGGCTTCGTTGTTGATAACAATCACCGGAAAGAGCGAGTATCACATTTTCCTGATTTGGCTCATTCGCTGTTCTATAGAATGCAGATGCTCTTGACGTACAAGACAAGCGTGTCTTACGCATTCTCCTACGCCTTCGCTGGAAAATCAGGGGAAAGAGCGAGTATCGCGTCATTATCCTTACTTGGCTCATTCGCCGCTTTTCTATGCTGGGAGTATGCAGATATCCCGGTGTACTATCACACAAGTATTAACACAGTATTACAATACACAATACACTGTTCAGTAAGAACAATAGGAACCTATTGTTCGAAAGATGATGTTACAATTATAATAGTTTTGAACTCGCTAGTGCTAACTCGATTAACAGATAAAGAATCCGCTCATAATTCATACAAAAATGGGATTTAAACACAACGGGTTGAAGCTGGACGGGTACCGGGGTTCTCTCGCCGAGAAGAGGTGAAGAGTAGACACTCTACCTTACAAGGCCATGAAAGTATGCATTTAACAAATACCAATAGAAACTGGTAATTTTGGAGCCATTGTATGGTGAGTAGTTTGAGCCTCAGTTTCCACAACAATAGCGATTTAACAGAGGGAGAAGAAAGGGGCGTATATCATGATGATAGTAATATGGGGGAGGATGTTCAAAAGAGTTGCAAAGTTACGTTTAAAGTTCAAGCGCAAGTCACCAGGTCAACGTTTCTCTGTGTTTAACCTAACGATTCATGTTCAAACCTAAGTTAAGGGAACTTAGCAGCAGAAGAAGTTCCTGCAACGCGCACGGTAGCCAGCCAATCAGAGACGGGGGATCAGCTGTTACTTGAAATGGCGGGAAGTTTTACGCTGCTCATACATATCGTAATTTTCTAATAATATCGGTTGTGCAAGTTACAAAATGAGATTTTATATATTATTGTTATCTCTTATCCCAATATTAACGTGAATAACATTCAAAGTACCTCCCATTTACAGAGTGTCTCTATAAACTCAATTGAGTTACTACAAAAAAGTTTTCTGTCGGCAACCCCAAAGAAAACTCGCAACCCCTATGAGGAACTGCCGCAAAAAGCGAATCGGAAGACTGAGGAATTTGAGGAATAACATTGTAAAGATCACTATTTTGCTCCATAACTGGTATTACTGTATTTTGGGATTGAAAGTTCTGTGAAATACTTTTACCAATGTTATAACTCATAATTTTAGATACGCGATTACATTTAAAGCATTTACGACTGCTCCGATCAGCTTTATCTTTACGTCTCGATTTACGTTTAAATCCAGGTATGTTCCCCTTCGAAGTGCTTTAAAAATACGGTCGTAGCTCCAAAGCTTCACGTAAGCAACGCTAGGGGAACAGCTGTGCGTTACGTTCCCTTAGCGAAGTTTTGAACATCCTGGCCATGGGCACCCATCACGAAAGTGTTCCCACACAGGATGAACGCGCTTGGGATCGGCAAGTCGGGAACGAAGAGGATGAACAAAGTAAAGCATGAGCAAGTAGGAGTATGGAAGTGGAAAGAAGCAAATGGGCACGAAAAACAGACGTCGCGAGAGCCTAGCTAGTGGTAAGGTAACTTTTGCAAACACCTAGGGGCTGCCGCGCCCCATAACATAGTGTTATGACTCTTCCCGGAGATCTTACAGCCTAGCAGAAAGTGTCGAGATGGTGAGCTTCTCCGTCAACCCTGGACGGCTTAATGAAGCGCGGAGAAGTCGAACCAGGATTGGGACTGCGGATTTTGTTACTTCACTGCTGATTGTCAAGCAGGGAGATTGGACGATGGAACGCACGCTTAGATGATAATTTTCTACTAGAAGCAGAACTGGACCCGAGAGCGGGGATTTCTCATTGCAACTCTCACTTAACGTAAGGAATCTTTCATCTGGAATCGTAAATAGGAAGAATAAAATGACAAATCAAAGATTCATGTTATATCATTGTTCACATGCGTTCGTAAAGAGAACATCGACGATTCCCATCGCATCAGCTAAATCGTCAATTAAATTTACACATTAGAACTCGCCACAGTTTTGTCACTACTCTTCAATATCAAAATTGAGGTGAACATGAGCGGCAGGGCGGAATGACTTCGTATCGTCTTCAAGAAGGACATAACTTCGTTTGCATTCCAGCCCCATCATTGATTCATTCCTTCTCGATGTTCTACCTAGCCTTTTCTTCGTCAATTACTTATAAAATACACAATGGTTCCATGTTTACTCCAGCAAAATTTAAAAAAGCGCCATAGGACCATGCTGAACTAGGCCGGGATTATTTCGTATCTAGTCGCTGATAAGCTCTAGCTGAGCACCTATAGTATGCGACTACGTTTCTCCTCGCCTATAGATAGAGATGAACACAAACTACTTGTTTGAAGCCTTTAAGTGGACTTTGACCGAGAGGTGGGCGCCAGATAAAGAAGTGGCGGACAGGGTAGTAGATAACCAGACCAATCCTGGACTTAAGCATGGACTTACTGTGTGGCTCGACAGCAAGTGGCCGAACCGCCCATCTCTGCACAGAACACCATTAATGCCATCGTTGCTATTGATTTAAATGAGAAATGATTCTCAGCCCATTCCCCATCGCGAACTTCGCAGTTACGTAGTCAGAATGCATCTCAACGAAGTCCCCGGATGGCAGGGCCTCACCATCTCTTTTCTACACTCACACATTGCAGCTCTTCACCGCCTCTCGTCTGAGGCAGAACATTTATGCGTCCGTCCGTGTCGGTACAGATCTGGGATAGGTGTGTCTTCTTGCACTTACGACTCTGGAGATGGCCAAAATTTAATGTCTCTTTGAGATAGTCAGAGGGTAGAAACTGCACCAATTTCTCGAGGCTCATGGTGTATGAACCCACGGCATAGATGGTGTTCTTTGGAGGGACATCTATGGCTATGAGGTGAAGCTCTCTCAGGGAGCCAATGTTGTGAACCAGGAGAGAGGTCACACGAACAGTTTATTCGGGGTCCAGTAGGTATCTGAATCTACATTCCGGTTAGATTTCCCAAAGTGCTTTTCCAGTCTCTAAACGCCATAGTACCGACATTTCCCAGCAGGATCGTAATAGTTCTGTTCCATTATTGGCAGGTGCTTTTGGACTTCAACAATTCCTTTACCTGACAGTTGAATTTTCAGGCCGATAGTCAAATCCATCTAGAACACCCGGTGCCATTATTTTCAGACGAGGATTCCTCAGTACTTCAGGATGTACTTTTCATGAAGCGATGTTAGAATTACCTCCCTGATGGGATATTTGTAACATAAAGCGCGTCTGCTCTAGAATACAACACATTTAGGATTGAAACATCGAAACTATTCTTCACGTAGCCTCGACTGCAAACCAATAATATTGCTGCAGCTGGTGGTAATAGCGGCTAGCTTAAAATATTTCATAAAAAGCCGGTTGTAGTGAAAATTTACAGTTATGTCAGGCAGCACTATCTTCGTTCACGACCACTTTGCGTTCAGGTAATCTTTCCTGCGCGCGCCACCACTAAAATAAACTCTACCTAAGCTAACCTAACCCAACATAACCTAACCTTACCTAACCTCCTTACCTAACTTTCTAACCTAACCCAACTTTTTCCCCCAACCTAACTTTTCTAACCTTACCTAACGTAGCGTAACCTAACCTTACCTAACGTAACCTAACTTAATCAGTGATACAGCGAGCAGCGCGGCGCGCCAACTTGAACGCCGCTCACACGATCTGCGTACACAAGCACGCACACAAAGCGGTCGTGAACGATGATAACGCTGTCGGGCACGGCCAAGGCCTCCTATAGTACAGGCCTGGGTTTCTACGTCACAGAGTTGGTCCGATTGGTACCGCCCTACGACAAACTGTTTGACGCAGCCTAATATTTTTTGGATAGAAAATTCTAACTATCGTAATTTTGTAACTTGTAAATAGATGAAGAAAAATTCATCCAGATGTGTCCAAAATATTGAGTAAGTTCCAATAATACCAAGCTGCGTCTATTGATTTCTCCAGTGACTACGCAATCGGACCATTTTCGAGGCCCAGACCCAGGCCCGTACTTAAGAGGCCTTGGCACGGCACCACTGAAAAGCTGCTGAATGTTCACCTCTGTAGTCTGCGGTGAAGCTCTTTGATGAGGCATGTCGCTGATTCAGGTCATACTTCGGATGTAAATATTGAACGACTATGTTCGAAGCGGCAAGCCAATTTTCTAGGAGCTTCCCCAGAACATGCCGTTGTTTTTTGCTGTATCCCAAGAATTAGTGAATATTAGTACGATTGCATTCCCACTCTGTTTGACTAGAAGAGTAAGGTGATTCATTGATACTTGCTCTGGTATTCGAGGCAATTATGTTAACGAAGTAGGATATTTCGGATTGTTGATGTGGTTTTGAAGTAACAGCTGTTGTAGAGGGCTTGTCTAGTAAGGCTGATAGGGAGGTATCTTGACCGAAGTCGTATAGGGATATTGTGCGGCGCTTTTTGACTTGCAGAAAGACGATTTTTCTGAGCCCCTAAGATCCTGAAAACTCTGTGGCCATTTTGAGGCAGTGGATAAAACATGGTCGGTTTGGAGAATTCTCATTAGTTTTTTAAGTGACTGAGGGGGAGGGAATCATTCTCAGAGTTAATTAGCTTTCGTTTTGCTGCATTAGTGGCGATATTTCGAGTTTGCAGAAAGCCTTGTTGTTCCTGTTGTTGGATGGGTGAGCGTATTTATTGGGTACATGGGAGGGTGGCTGTTGTTAGGAAGAGTTGGTTTTGCTTGGAGAATCTTCGTGGAAAATTATTTAGTGAAATTTGTGGTGCTGAGCCTGCGAACGGGTCTGAGAAGTAGTGAAAGCATAAGATTAAGTGGCAGTGCGAACAGAGTGGCTCATGTTTTGGACACTCCTCTATGTACTTAGGGCCTCTCTGTGCACATGTGTAACGGTTGATTTGCGCCATAGGTTGACGTAAATTTCTTAACTTCTGTGTTTGATTTTTTACGAACTCAGAATTTTGCACAGCAAAGGAGAGTCGCACATCTCCCCTCTCTGTCAGAAAACATGATCTAGGGTACTCTTGGGTCTCCGTTCATTGATGAAACGTTTCAGTGCACTGTGATCACTGGGTTTGGGATGCAAGTTATCCGGGCCGGAACTTCGGTCGATTGTATGAGTTTTGGCCAGGATAGAGTAGGATATAACCTCAATATAGTCTCTGGCCACAGTGAAGGTGGCTTGTTGGTTCGCATTTGCCTTTCTAACTGACTGGCAAAGTTGAGACTTGGGAAAATTATCGCATTTGTCGCACAATTGATCTTCATCAAACTTGTCCTTGTCGCGCTACAGTTCTTATTTGGCGCAAGGACAGCTTGAGTTCTCATCCACGCCGTGCCTTTAATCTCCTTCTGTAGTGGAATTTCAGTACTCTATAAAATGCGTTGAGGTGCATTTCGATTGAAGATGGTTTCATTTCATTTTCGTAGCGCAGTAATTGCTTAGAATTTTGACTGCGGTCCAAGATGTTTCAAAATCGCCCAGCTAAAAAAAAAAATCTATTGTTTCTCCTTTTCCAAATGCTGTGCAAGTCGTCCCACTTTTTTTGAGAACAGGGAAGTCATCCCTTGGCTTGTTAAAGGAGTTTCGAGAAGTGCCTGATATTTTCGAAGAACTTCATTTGAGTTTTATCTAGGTCTTACATTAAAATCTGTTACCATCTTTTTTCCCGTTACGCGAAGGTTTTCCTTGCTTGCTGGATTTGAAACAAAGTTCTTGTGATAATTGAACAAGTGTTGAGTTAGTTTGGCCACCATCGTATGGCAGATGGAACACTGTTTCTTCGCTTTTTTTTTGTTGGTTTTCTATTAGAGCTTGCCGATACATTGAAGTTGGCGAGTCTCTTGTGAAGGAAGATCTAGCAATGCCGATCAGTATGGTTCTACTGTAGTTCCATTTATATTGCTGAAAGAAAATCCTCTTAAGGATCTTCTTGATTATAGCAGATTCCACTGCGAGCTTGTTTAACTTGATGGCATGTAGGTTATGCCATAAGGTAGCACTTAGATCTAAATACTTTGACACTCTGTACCTGAAAACAGCAAGACCATAAATTCAATCTAGTTCCATTGCACAACAATAAATTAATATATATATATACATATATCTAGTTCGCAGATCTCTTGAGTTATACTTAGCATTATTTTCGCATGTAATTAGCCTGATAATACAGTAGTAGAAGCCAACCGATTACTAGGTTTGGCAGCGGTTAATGATAATAAACTATTTATCATTTTAGTCCAGAGTTAAACTGCATATTATTCGAGAAAATTGTATACTTTCTCAATTAAGAAGCATATTCTGCATTGTGCCAATGGAGAAAGATAGGACCATTCTCGTGACGTCATCAAAACGAGACCCAGGCCTGTACTAGAGGCCTTGACCCACCTTGCCGAATGGAAAAGGAGATATAGAGAACCAAACTAACGTTTCGAGCAGGAACTGCGGCCATCTGCGAAGTCTCCTGCGGTGAAGCCACTCGGGACAGCCCTTGGGTTTGTGAAGCCCATAATATTGTGACAGGAAAAGGGCCGGTCAGAATATACCCCTGAAGGCATTCTTTCAACCGTATTCTCATCAGTTCCACTATGTGATGAGATCTGAGGACGTGTTTGTTACCACCTGTCATTTTCATGTTACGATGTTCTCTCTCTTGTACTCCAGCTGCGCTATTTTTGTGGAATGCCTGTTGGGCATTTCACGTATCTTATAATGCGAGCCCTACGAGAATAGTAGATACGAATGCATAAGATTTTTAAGCCTCCATAGACACAACTATGGTCAATAAATTTATATGCGGTTTATGGAAGTTATAACTGCTGTAGAAAACATAAGTTTCTGAAAATGCGAAAACTCCTTTCATGCCACGTTCAAAACCTTAAAATTCGATTATTGTTAGCCGGAAGCTGGACCTCTTATACAGTACTGGTGTTCAGCGGCTGTGGGGTCCGGCGCGTGACGGAACTTATTTGTACCGCCTCTCCATGCTTCTGCGGCGCTGCACTAACCCAATTCCCTTATCTAGTTCTATCAGGTGTGTACAATAATCAAATGTCGTTTAACAAACTTTTTCTGCAGCGTTTCCACGTTATGATCATAGATTCTCCGTAGTGAATTTTAAGATAAATTTCATGACGATTGCATAAAATTACTTCTCGCATAAAATGTTGCTTGTGTAAATTGCTTTCTTAATTATTTGAATTAGCTGCTTGCCTTTTTGGAAAGTACCGGCTTAATGCAATTTACTTACTTAACGCAGTTACTTGCTTATTAGGGTTTGCTGACGGAAAGTTCTTGCAGTACAGCTCCAATCCTACAATTACTCAAAGCGATTGCGCAGTCAAACCAAGTTTAGTTCATTAACTGATTACCGTCAGTAGAGCAAAACAAGTTGTGCTGTGCAAGTTAAAGACGGTTAGTCTTTTGTTTCAGCGCTGAGCTTGGTTCAAGGGCACATAGTAACCCTTGTCTCCTACTTACGCCTCGTCCCCAGTCTGGTGGCGGTCCTTCAGCCCTGATTGTGACTTGCGGGCGCACCCCGTCTTTTGCCTTTGATTGGGCCTCGTCCTCTGTCTGGGGTTGGGATACAACCCGCTACAACCCGTTGGCAGAGCTAAAACCTTTCTCATATTAAGATTTTAAAGTGTTTTGACTTAAAAAAAATTAGTTAACCACGCTCTTGCGTGTGACCGAGGATTAATAAAGCTATAGCTTGTTGGAAAGTTTAATTACCCTGTGTGAGGTTTCTGCCCGTTGGGTTAGAAGATTTCACACACTTACCCTGCCAGAGTAAAACTCGATAATTTCTACACTCCAAGTAGACCATCAAATAAATCTGCATATTAAAGCTAATCTCATTTTCATCACTACTCTTGAAAGGCGGATGAGACCTCTTTTGGTCCAACGGCATCCCTGAGAGGAGATGAACAGGCTGGTGCCATAGCTGGGTACTCAGTCTTCCACAGTCTGCTCCTCTCTCTCTTCCTTCAGGTA
>LQNS02277097.1:519793-536707 GCA_001587735.2 Parhyale hawaiensis | reverse complement strand
TATATGCCTGTGCTTTACTGAATGAACGAGTTAGAACCTGGGAAAACTTCCATAGGGGAGTGGGCACTAGGAGTGCTAGCAAAATTCAAAGGGGGGGGGGGGGGCAGCGAGACACAAAAAACTAGGCCCTAAGCAGTACATTTTTTCAAATCCAGCTAGTATATAATAATACACAGTTGTTAGTTGGTTGCTCGCTATCTTGCTCCTTTTGTTGGTTGGTTCTTCCATTCGTCAAGCTCTTAAGGATTTACATAAGATAAAATTCTTCAACTGAAGAACACTGTTAGATACCATGAGACTTCTACCTTCAAATTATGATGATAAATATAGTTTCCGTGCAAAGATATCGATAACATAGAAAACATCCAACGCAGAGCTACAAAATTGATACTTCAGCCGCCAAGGTAGCAGCATGCTTCCGTTCTCAGCTCTAACACCATGTATCGTTCTCACGCGAGCCCTTTGCAGATCTTGGTGTGCTGACTCGGCAGTTGTGTGTGCATGCACGGCGCCATGGCGGAACTGCCTTCCTTAGAGATGAAAGGGGTGGGGGGTCTCGGGTCATTGTTCCTTCCGTCAAATTGGCGCCATAGTTCTTGGTGACCCGAGATCGACTGCAAATACACTTATTCATCTGGGGCCAGTGGGCCTATATCAGTAGCACAAACCAGTGCATGTGGGTTTCCCAGGTGAGGGTGTGGTCTAAGTTGACTTTACCTTACCTCTGCAAACCATACGAATGTCGCCTAAAAGAACTGGGCATGACCTCTCTCGAGCAAAGACGACTCAGGGAGCAACATATAGAAACTTTCAAGTATTTGACTGGCTTCAACGTCATATCTACAGCGGGACGTTTTGAAAAAGACCATAATGATCGCCTTCGAAACAACAGCCAAAAACTCAAGCATAAAGCCCGAAGAACAACCTGAAACCAGCAGTGCTTCCGTATTTTATAGTGAGCATTTGGAATAAACTTCCCTCTGACGTTGTCGGTGCGAATATAGTCAACGCGTTTAAAAATCGACTTGACAAACATTGGGAAAGACATCCTCCACAACTAAGCAATCGTCCTCCACAAGGAGTAAAAACTCCTAACCTGCGCAAATCAGCGGCAATAATTTGCACTTTCAAAAATGTATGATCTAGTCATGGCTGGGATCTTCCTTTTCTTCTTCTTCTTTCTTTGTCATCGATATCAAGCTGACATAATGGTAATAGCTCATAGAGGGCTGGGGCGTAAATCCCGGCTGCTCTCTGGGAATGGGCCTGTTGGTCCGTCTACTGCAACATATCTTATCTAATTTAATCTAATATACTCGAAAGGGAATATGCGGGATTTTCTGAAGCCTGGTCCGCCATGAATTTTAGCTCCGTAGTATGTCATACAAGCCAATGTAAATGACGCAGTGAGAGCCCATGGTGGATGCCCTTCCGTTGACAGTCGCAACGTTGTGTCTCACTGCACATAATTTTTTTAGCGAGGTAGATGCAAGGCTGCAGCTTTGATAGAGTATTTTATCCTGCCGTGCATAAGATGTTTCGCAGGGAATCTGTTTTTTACTTGAATTTCTCCGTTGCAGGGTAAACTTAACGCTGAGCAGAAGCCAAAAGGTCTTCAGTTCTTACTACAGCCAAATTTTTATCCTAATGGTTTAAGTAATGCTGGTTTCCAGGATACAGTGAGCATTGAGGATTTCCAGGGAATTCCTTCCATTGAATTATATTTTTCTGGTGCGTATACTTTACTTTCAGGTATTTAAAAAATTATGCTTGGGCTCTTACTGGCAGGGGAAGAACTCTACTCTCCAAACTCATGACGTCACAACATTTGGTACTTTAATGCAAGATCAAGCCGGCAGGTATGAGGTATAATTTTTCTAGATGAAATCCGTACAGCAAGTATGAACAATACAAAGCCTCATTAGAAAATTAATGCCACTATTCTTGACGGCCGGGTACTCTAGTGTCAAATAATATCGAGCTACTTTTGAGAGCGAAGTGGGCATCAGAAAATGCAGTACTTTGACTTCCGCGCATGTATTTCAGAAATTATATTTGCCATTGTCATTCAGGGCTGAAATCCCATGGTATCTCATCATGTTTCTTCAGCAGCCGAATTTGCATCAAGCAAATCCTTATGAACTTGACGGAGAGAGAGACCTACCAAGGGACCAAGCAAGCAAGCAACCAACCAACGACTGCAAGTATTTATTATTATTATTATATATATAGTGGATTTTTTCACATACCATCTACTGAAACGAAGGAGTGTACTGGTCAAATGATTTGAAACAGAAAAGACTGATGACATTTTGAGTTGGCGGTTGTGGCGTATCCTTCAGAAAGCATGATCAATGAAGCCTGACGATCACAAATTGCTCGCTTTCGGCAATTTTCACAAAATCCTCCGCTGTTCCCGATTCCACTGCTATTACTGGTAGATAATATGCATAGCATCGCATAAATTCAAAATCCCTTTGCCGAATGATATAAACGTTTTCAGCTTCAGCACTCAAACTCTCTTACGACGCTTCTGAATGCAACAACAGCGGTGTTTGAGTGGTAAGAATTAGTGAAACATTGTTTGACACACGAGTAGATCATATCTGAGTCACAACATGTCATCCTAAGCGGAGGTAAGAACAATAATATGAAACTAAACTCTTCTTTTAAAATTAATGTCAGATGTTCAGTAACTTCTCCTAAGTCGACCGGTCACGTCTCAAATAAAAAAAAAAAATATTCGAGTTAGGAAAGAGTCCGGATTAAGAGCAAGTAGTAGTTAAATAATAAAGAAACAAAATGCAGCTGATACAGAAACTCTTTTTCATGGGTAACAAAAACACCGGTTAGATTGAATTTTGCGCTTAGCATTAGCTATATGTTTAGTTACAATATGACTAGTTTATTACAGTAGCAAAGTTTGTATGCATTAACGTATTTCAATACAATACTTTTTCTAAATATCAGTCCTAAATCTAGACAGGGAATTCACCAGCAAGCGCAACAAGAATTGCAGCAGAGTTGAAAGTGTCTCTTTTAATTATCTAGGTCATCTTGTTTGCAATAGCTCGTTGCTACGTCCACTGCCTCTTCGGTACCTCTAAACATTTGGGGAACTTTCTCGAAATAAAAAATTTGCAATTTAATTTTGCAGTGGTTTGAAAGAACTTGGAATGATTTTTTTCGCATTCTCATTCTCTCTCAACATTTCAGAATGCTATTCATAGACCGTATGCACTGCACCATCCTCATTATCTTCTTTAATCTCATTCATAGTTTTAGATTTGCAAAACTGCTTCGCTTGAGAGGTCATTTTCACGACTAGTGAGATGTTCCTTCACAGCTTCCTCACTCTCGTTTTCAAACCTTTTATGCGTAAGCTTGTTAAAGGTTTACTCATGGCATAGCCTACATGTTGATTGTCTGCATAATCGGAGCTTTCGGCGTAAAGAAACCACAGGATTGCAGTAGCTGTACCGCCACAGAATAAGCTTTTACGGGACGCTTCATACGCGTGCATTTATTTATGAAGGTGTATGAGGTGAACATACTTTCTTCACTAATAGAAAAAGTTGCCTGCATTTTTCTTAGTCTATCCGAAATTGACAGCTGAAATATTTTCTATAATATGTTGTACATACTAGGTTTCTGTTACAAACCGACGGTAACTGAAAAGAAAATGAGATAATATTGAAAAAACTTATTTAGATGCTATTCTTCATGTTTGTGATCACTCTTTTTTGTCAAAGTTTTTATTTTTGTCAGGTAAACCCTGTTAGATCCGAAAATATTTCCATAATAGAGATTTCTGGGGAAAAAAAATAATTTTTATGAGGAGCATCCGAATTAGGAGCGATTGTCCGAATTAGGAGCGATTGTCCGAATTAGGAGCGATTGTCCTAATTAGCAGCGATTGTCCGAATTACGAGCGATTGTCCGAATTAGGAGCGATTGTCCGAATAAGGAGAGCTGAAATCCAAAGTTACAGTCTGAATTAGGAGATGCGAATTATGAGCTACTACTGGACTAGAATGGCTCGTGGCGTAGGACCATCACTCCCGTTAGGGTGGGGGTGTCAGCTGAAATTGCCTAGTGATGATTACGACTTCAACATCGTCAATATTAATGGCCACCTAACTCTAGATTTTTTTGCATATTCCACATCTCAGCCAACCCACTTGACTGCCTGAGAAAGATTGCGATGATGGCTCAACTCCTGCCTCTTCTTTGATGGACAGACAAACATACAAATACTCAACTGTGCTTAAAATACAGGAAGTGAAGCAATATATGGCTGTCATTCATATATATCAGTTGTTAAGTATCAAAGTCAATGTTTGTAAACAAAGGCAGTGTTACCCAGCTCATAACCGTAAAATTTTGGAGGGTTGTCGTCGGTGTCCCCCGGTGTTACCCAAGCAGTAGTANATATCAGTTGTTAAGTATCAAAGTCAATGTTTGTAAACAAAGGCAGTGTTACCCAGCTCATAACCGTAAAATTTTGGAGGGTTGTCGTCGGTGTCCCCCGGTGTTACCCAAGCAGTAGTAGTAGTTTTACTAGCGCATCAGAGACACAATGTCTATATCGCGAAGAACTATTCCTGTGGTTTAACACAGGCTCGTGCGCCACTAGGGCGTGTGTTAAACTGTCAATGATTTTTGTCTCGGCTTTTTTGCCGGGAGGTCTCAGAGTGGTCAATGTGCTACTGATTGGACAAAGGCGCAAGTAGTGCATCTCCAACCCCCGGGTGCGGCTGAACGCTTTCGCTCAGCTACACCACACAGGGGAAGGAAACGAAATACAAGGTAGAAGTCTAGTGGTAATAGGTCGGCCACCTCGATCGGCAGCCCACCTCCCGAAACAGAAGGGAAGTATTGAGAGCCTACCTAACTTTACAAAACTAACCTCGTCAGCAGGAACTGCGGCAAGCTGCAACATCTCCTCCGGAAAAGTCACTCGGGACCCTTGGGTGTATGAGGCCCAAATATATTGTGGCATGGAAAGAGCCCGCCAGCATACCCCTGAGGGCGACGTTACCCAACCTGTGTCGCATTGGAGGCCGGTGTAGCACTAGTGACACAGGAGGCCTGATTGCAACACGCCCCGAGCTGGGCATAGTTCGAATGTGTTGAAGAGACGTCCGGGCTTCAGCTTAATGTAGGCTTAATATACACGAGTAAATTCCTCTGTAAACACATAGAACCATATGTTATGTGGGCCATACATTAGGTAGAGGTGTAAAGCTTTGTGTTGAAATATCATAGTTATCCGACAATTCGCTTTAGAAAAATTGGCGGAAAACAGTGTAACACGGCTAGTAAAAACTTTGGTAGCCAGCCAATAAATGCCTCTAAATTTCCGACACCACCCCTGGCACCACTACCGTCACAGCGCACCCCCCCCCTCCCCCCTCCCGCTCCACCACTGCAGCTAATTCTTCTCTCACTTGACCGTCGGAGGGCTTATATAACGCACCAATCAACTGCGCAATACTAAGAAATCCCAGACTGAAAGTTGTGATTGTCTATGCCAACGATCTATGAATTTCTCAGCCCTCGCTCATAAATGGTGGACGAATTTACCGTCCCTGGTGACCTAGTAAATTTTGCCGAAGGAAATTATTTGTTTCCGGCGAGGAGTATTGCAGTACACATGCGACCGGCCTTCGGTGCCCCCTAACCAGGACAAGCAAACTCCATGAGAGATAACATGTATATTTCCAGCAACACTCACCGTACGAACGCACGCACATGTTTTCTTACGTCTATAAAAAGGTAAGCAACACCGCACGGACACCTGCGTTTAGATGGCAACACTGAAAAATTATTGCTTGGAAGTTCTACACACAAATGTGAATAATCCAAGCTGGAAAGTTACTTTGAGCTAAACGCAATTAGACTTTCACGTACACGTTGGTGAATATCGAATAAGTTACTGGATGTTTACCATAACGTTAGCTGTCATCATCGTAACAATGCAATTCATAGACTTTATTATGATGCATATTGGTTTATCACCGAAAAGCGTTGAGAAATGTGCTAAAAGCGTTTAGCCTTACAAAAATTTTCCCTCAGATAACACAATTTGATGATTAGAGTTTACACCTTCATGACCCATAAGGAATAGATGAACCAATGGCCCACCTTTTCATTGTAAGTCTAATTGCACTTAGAAATTAGCAAGCTGATATACAGTGGGACAGAGTGGCAACAGTTTACACGCTTACGAATTATATGCTAAGGTTGGTTTGCAAAGCTCGTCCATCCTATCATTTCCGCAACTGTGAGAGGGTGTTGCACTAACTTACAAAATCTGCATTTAAGGGACATTCTTGGTAGCTGAGTGGAGTTCTTTCTTCATCGGCTCTGTAAGTTGAGGTTGTGACCCTCCGCGACTTCCTTTGAAGCAAGAAGCAAAGAGTGCATGTAATGGGAGGGCTCACAAGACACAAGCATCGAAAGTGACGTCATTAATGACGTCATCATCGACGAACGGTTCGGCTGAGCAGCCTATGAGCATTTTAACTAATTTCGCCAAAATAAGCGTAGTCAATTGCAAATTTCATCTTTTCTTTAAGCACATAAATATATAAAGGGAACATATAGTAATTAAATAAACAATTATCAATAATAAATTGCGGTGGAGGCTGGTGGAAACTTTCCGTGCACCATATACAGGCCGGTATGGCAACCGGATTTAATTTCTTCTTTGAAGTGAAGTCTTATTTACACTATATATTCAATTTGCAGTGCTCTTGACGAAACATATGTCAACATATCACCGTATTTTTCGACTTGACGCATCCCATCTCCGGCTCCTGACTGCCTAAGTGCTTGAGCCGCACCCATACACAAAAAAAACTGTAAAATGTTTATCGTCAAGTACAGAGAGTTTGAGCAATCACTGTTTGTATGCTATCTCTCGCATTACGATTAACAGCCCAACCTATGAAAGCCTGAGGTCCGACCCTCAAGTACCTTGAATCTTCGATGTGACACGATTCACCAACATGCGGTCACGGTTAAGTTTTACTTTAATCCAATTGAATCCTCCCTTCATACGCTTTGCTTACTGGGTTTGACAAATCGGGTTGCAACTAGCTTGGTGAGTTCCGTTCCTCATCGCTTGGCCTGAGGTCCGTTGCAGTGAACGCATCAAGTACAATATATCGTTTTAATAATTGAATTATGGAAGGTGTATCTCTTGAAAAGTTAACGTTGGCCATATGATAACAAAATTATAGCCCTGCTAGAGCTAGAGACCAGTAAAAGCAATTAGACTGATCTAACGATCATTGTTTTCATCAACATCCATCATACGGTATAGGTAAAAGGTAATCTGTCCGCACCCTCAACCCACATGCACTGCCTTCAGCTGCAGATATAGGCCCACTGGCCCTAGAGCAGTAAGTACGGCTGCAGTCGACCACGGGTCATCAAGAACTTTGGCTCCAATTTGACGGAAGGTTCAAATGAGCAGCGCCCCCTCCCCCATCTCTGTGAAAAACAAGTACACCACTGCCGAGTCAGCGCAACTAGATCAGCAAAGAGCTCGCGTGCCTGGGTTGGCCTCGAACCTGTAATACAAGGAGGGTGAGCGCTGAACGCTAGCGCGCCGCTACCGAGGGTACTGTGCAGTACAGTATGCATGCTTACGCACTGTGCAAAATCTCAGTGGAGTGAAATAGGGTTGGTAACTAATTTTCTTCCAATATTCACGCTCCAGCAAAACAGAGGTATAGCATAAGTTCACCTACGTCAGCAGGAACAACAATTTTATCTCACATTTCAGTACAGACTCCATTGATTATGCTACCACATCTTTATGTGACATTTTTATGCTTCGAGAACTACTTTGAGTGCTTTAAAAAGATTTCCTGCAGTTTGAAACGAAGTCTTTCTGGTAGGGATAATTAGACTTCATATTCTGTTGCGCTCCGTCTCAATATTGACCAAACTTTTTAGTGCACTGTAGCTACAGAAATGAGAACCAAAAGAACTCAGCAAGAGAGCCAGCAATCAGAACTCAAGTTCCGTGTCAAACATGGCGGTAAAAACTTGGCCATTGTTGGCCGCTGTTCAGGAGCCGGTCAGTGGCCGGCCATTGTGCGCAGCAGATTAACTTCGGCCATCAAAAGCTGCGGGGCAGTAAAGAACTCAGTCGAGGTCGTACAGAGCCACAATGTGCTGAAACCTGACACTTTTTTTTTTTTTTTGCTTCCGCAGCCCATGATGCAATGGAGGCACAAATACCAGACGAATTTGAGGTATGAAACGCCACCGTGCGTTTTGAATAAATTTGAGATTCCATGCATTAGTTCAAGAATAGCATCTGGGCAGTGGTTCGCACTAGCGGCGCCTGCAGGCAAGGCGCGTATCGTTGCACCATAGCAGGTGTAGGCACCTGGCGCCGTTTGTAGTATGGCTACATGGGTGAAAAAGTTCGAAAGCCACAGACGTTCAGTGTGTTTTAATCCTGTGATTGTCCTTCATGTGGCCGCAACGCCCACCGCTCTTCTAACTGCAGATATTGTATGATATTCGCTAACCCTAGCAGAATGCTCTGGAGTCCCAAAAGCCGCTTTGCCTTTTCATTCTTGGGGTGAGCTAAGAATCCGTTGGAGAAAAATCTCTGCAATGGAGTTCCTCGCTCCAAGCAGAAGGATTGAATATGCGAATCTCTTCACTGGCTAACTAACTCCTGTCTCTCCAGTAGCAATAATATATTCAATATTGTTAGGCATATGTTCTGTATTGTAAGCGTGCAGGGAAGCTAAAAGTTAACTCTATGGCCGTCAAGTTAGGATTTTTCCAATTGGTATAAGGCGAAATAATTTTTCATGACTAGCTTTACCATTTTGCGTAATTATCATTCAGTGCGTTCGTTGGCTACGCTTTGGAACAAAATTGAGGTATTGATTGCAAACCGATTACACCTGAGACGGCCTAAAAATTCAATTCTCTTGACCGCAGTCTCTGCGACTGACTCCCAAACCTACTCAAATGCGTCCTCTAGAACGCTGTACGGCGGAGTTCTGGACAGGCTGACTGCATTTACCCTTGCGATGCTGACGGCATCTTAGATGTCAGCAAGTTTTGGCTAGTAAAACCAGGACGTTGCTTCTTCCTCTGGAAATTCAGACTGCCCATTTAATAACTCTTTTGAAATCAGTGCTAGCATTTTATTTGCTTTCAGGAATAAACTGAGAATGAACTTAGGTAACAAGAAAATCAGAGTTTCTCGTACCGGAAGGGTAAATCGCCTATATGCAGGCGGGGTATCGAAGACTATCAGTTGCAATCGGGCGGGAACTGCAATGTTTGGAATACAACCTAACGGTCCTTCTGAGAGCTTAGATCACAGCGCGGGCAATTTAACAAGCGGCAATGCTTTGAAACCGGGAAATTCCCTTAGGCGAGTCCTAATTATGAGCCCCTGATGTCATACACACAACCGTCTCGGTAACACAAAAAGTAGAGCAGCAAAATTCCACATTTATACACCTTACGCTATTCTCTGATAATTTGCGAATAGGTCTTGCTCTCTGTTTACTTAGAAGCCTATGACGCTGTTATCGGGAATGAGTTCATTGTTATTGTAACTTTTTTGCTTTCTTATCTCTACGTCCTCCGCCGGGCACAGGTGAAAATAGTGTAGCTCATGGAATCTGCTGCACAGAGCGGGGCCAAAGTCGTCGGTAAGATATATTGTGGGTAAAGTTTGTTAGCCCCGCCAAGAATGTCATGCTTTTGCCGGAGTTTGCTTGTATGTTTTTTCTGCCTGACGGCAAGCAACACAACTTAGACCTTCTGGACGAATCTCCGTGAAACCTACAGAGACTGTTACGAATGTCACGGATACCATTTCATTTACATAACTCAAAAAGTTATAAACGGATCTCTATGGAATATAGAGGACCTGATAGGAATATCACGAAAAGCAGATGATACAATTATACTTATAATCTGGAAGAAACCCTCGTTCCTGAACCTTACCGAATTCTTAATTAACATTGCGTTCATTAGCGGAGGTCTTCACTCTCAGAGTGCAGCTCTAGCTCACAGCAATTTTTGAGCCTTCCAGCGCCATAATAGTTGGATCCACGCAAAGGTGGCAGATGGTCCATCAAAAAGTCAAATATAGAGAGAGCGCCTGCTTTACACTAAGTTGGAGACATCAACTAACTATTGCGGTTGCGTGTAGATCTTACACACGGAACATTCACCAGCTAATGCAGCCAAACATGTTCGCCTGCGATGACCAAAGAAAGGTAGCTCTTCGTACTGAATGTAGTATGCAGCACCGCAATTACTAGACGAACCATATCTCGGTAAGAATATAAAGGCTTCCACTAAGAGTAGCAACCAATGGTTATAGCGAATCCCCACGGAGCTGATCACGGTCTGGAGGGATTGAGCCTCGCACTTCAAATGGAACACGGAGTGTGGAGTTCATTGATCGGACTCAGGTAGTAGAGGATAGCAAAGATCTCGCGTAGATCTGCAGTAACTGGGCCACAATTGTTACCAGGACGTTGATCGTGATGTCCCACGCCGGTGCCAGGTGGCAGTATATGGCCACGGGTTTTCCTATATCTAAAGCAATTGAGTCACACCCTTCAGAAAGGTGTGCTGTATATTATGAAGTAAAACAAAAGGCTATACCGCAGATCGAAGAATTATTGTAAAAAAATTGGTCTCTAAATGACTTTCCATACCTTTTAGATTTTTCGCTTGCGAAAGACAGTCGTTTAAGTAGGAGACGTCAGCATTGGCTTCCGTGCAATTTCATGCCTATCTGAATATTTGGTTCCACCTGCAGCAATGGCGGCTAGCGACTACTACGGTGGGGTGGGGTGCTGTTCGGTCCCCAAAATCCTAACATCACAACATTTTAGGACTTAATGTGATGTACCTTACAGTACCGTATTTCCACATTGCAAGAAAAAAGGATCTATGAATCCCACGCTTGTAATTGTTGCTGTAAAACTTTATGTACAAGTCCCTGTGTGCCCGACCATTGAGGGAGCTGGTTGTAGCTACTTCAGCTCTCACACAAAGGTGTGCTTGTGATGCGTCAGCGAACTAACATATGTGGCCGGGCTTTCCGAGCTTGCGTTTACCCTGTTAAATCTAGGTCCAGGACATCGGTCTTCCCATGTAGCAAATATAGCTCCGATGGATATTCCTGAAATATTCACTTTATCCTTCAGAGCGCCGGAACATCTAATTTTTAATCGAATATTTTGGAATATTAGAGGATATCGAGCCTAAATGGACCCGTTTTATTATGTTCTGGGACATTAGATTGTGAATATTGGATATTTCTGATATCAAGGCATATTCAATAATGAATATTCGATAATATTCATCTCTGAATATTCCAGGAAGTTCTAACTATCCTCATTTAATAGATTCACAGCGCATGAAGTCATAAAATATAGCTATGTATCAAGTGTTACTAAGTTATCATTGGATGAGTATTCAAATATACATTGAAATCACAAAATAAATAATTTGGGCGTCTGCCTACTTGTTGTGCAAAGAGAAGTACTTTCCCCATATTGGTACCGATGGTATTGAAGATTCTATCATATGCTTACCATACACCGATTAAATGTCTAAATATCCCTTAAGTGAAGCGTGGAATTTCATAGTACTGTTTTTAAAGTTTCGCTAGCACATCTGGGGTGTGTCGCAATCACGCCAAAACCCTGCTACCGCAACCTGAAAAAAGGCTACCATGACCCGAAAAGCGGCTGTGAGAGCGACATCTAGCCTAGGCCTAGTTAGACCTCACCAAGCAGTATTTAGCCTATGGTGAGTTCTATGTTTCAGCCTTAGATGAAACTCATTGCCTTCGTTGACTAACAAGACCAGCCCAAATTTATAGGCAGCATCTGAGGCTGGCAGATGCTGCCTATATTCTTGAAGTTCTGCTTGTGAAGACTCAAGATGTTCAATATCCATTGGAATATTCATGAAGTTTCAACATGAAGATCCCGGTGATTTTGTAAATTAGGAAGTGAAACTGGTTTTTGGCTGGCAAGTTCGGGATGCTAAGTTGGATGCTTAACGAATATTCAGATAAACTTCATTGCTACGTGGGTTTGTGACTTAGACTGACTGACACGACTGAACCGAAATTTCAGAGGCCATCATCTAGGTCTTGCTACTCTTTACAATTGTCTAGTTAATGAAAACAAAGTAGCAGATAGTACAGAATTGTGACCCACGAGTTCACGACCACACTTCAGTAGTTACGATCCGCCCCATGATCTCTCAATAACATTCGTACAGTCCAATAATGCTCTTAAGTTTAGGCATAACTTACGCATAAATTTACACCTTGCATGCCGCCGTATAATATCGAAGATATGTTTCTTTACGAGGGAAAAGAGTGGGCGAAAAGCAAATATTTGTTTCGTCTAAGGTTTAAATTCGAATGTAGTGATGGTGACGGGTGTGACCAACTGTACGGCCGCACGCCGATCTACCAATCCCGGCGAACTGCTGCTGAGATTTCCAGTTCGCAAAACTTTGCCTTTTTTTAGCTTCAAGCGTGGATTCCCATTTGCTAAACTAGATCAACATTCAAGTATTATTCTCCAACCGATTACGCTTGAGACTGTGACAATGGCTTGCGATTACAGAGTGAAAATACTGTATATCCAAAATAAAGAATTGCCTGCCCTCGATTGAACCCCGAAGGACGAGCCAAATTTAAGCAGATGGGATTATCTCAGCTTCAAAGACTCCCAAGATAGCAGTGAGTTAGGAGATGTGATCGTTGCTTTCTGGAAGTACAATTACAATTGTAGAGAAAAGATTCAACGCAGCAACTACACTACAAACAATTCAGTTTTGAAAATTAATTTACGATTTGTGAAGATTCATTACCAGAGGCAACACTAAAATTATGATAAGGCAATTCAACTTCGCTAAGCGAAAATTTAGTTTGACTTTTGAAGTTTAACCGGTCTGTTTCTCAGTCTTTCAAAAGCGATGTATGTAATTTCATGAAACGAAGCTCGAGAAAATAAAATTTACCTTCGTATTTTTGGGAGTTTGTCGGCTGCAAGATTTATCAATTCAAAACTTGAATTCAACATGTCGTTAAGGTGTGTGACACTATCAGTTTTCTCCAGTGGGTTGAAAGGAAAAATTAGACTCTCCTTAGAAGATTGCGAATCACTACACCCTCAACATTGTTTCAACCTCCTAGGTGTTTCTACTATTACTATTGATAAAATTACCAAATATTCCTACTTTCGTGTAAAGTAATATCTATTTCATCAAAATTCCCTGTTACAAATAAAGAAAAATATTATTACAAGAGGAGGTGATTGATAATCAATCCTAAAAAAGGCAAGTCTAATTTTCAAGAAACGAAGATGGAGAATCACATACAGAGTCAATGCATTACCTCATGCTCTTCAACAAGTATGACCAGGAAGCAAAGCATGCAACGGGAGGACTCAATAGGACTAAAATAAACTTAGCCGTGACTGCACGTAGCAAATTTACATCACATCGACGAGTTGAAGTATTTGAGTGGGACCATAGGTTTTTGCATGTTGTATTCTTGAACATATTACCTTATTTTTTCGATTTATTTCATTAAATCTCCCGCTCATGACTGGCCAGCTACTTGAGCTGCAAAATACTGTAAAATGTTGTCACCAAGTACAGTAAATTCGAACAATAGGCTGACTGTTACTGTGGTTTCTCTCGCGTACAGAATTGATATTTGTGGGTAAAAAATAAATATGTTCTGTGCAGAGCACTGTGAACAGAATATGAAGTGTAAATTAGGTTTCAATCAAGAAAAAGAATTTAAATCAGGTCGCCGAAAGGAAACAAATTCGGCGCTACTGCTGTGAAAGTTTCCACCACCATGCACTGCAATTTTCTGTACATAATTGGTAAATTAGTGTATATTATTCCAATTTATTCATACGCTAGAGATGAATATCGCAGTTTAAGACTATTTTTCTGGTGAAATTGGTTAAAATACTCCTTGGCTGCTCAGCCACGGATTCGTTTATGATGTCACTTTTTGGTGCTAATTTCTCGTAAGTCCTCCCGTTACGCTCTTTGCTTCCTGAGTATGACTGACATCGCGTCAAAGAAGGTGAATCAAATACTCTTGCAAATTACTTCAAACAAGTCACAACTCAGAGGGGTCAATTGAAGAAGCAATTAGCATGTAGTCAGAGATTTTTTAACGCTTAAATAAATTATACGCCAACAGACTGGCCTCCGCTCGGTCGACGGGTCTCATAGTGAGACGCCACAGGAACAAATCTTATATACAACATTCTTTCCAAAGGCTTACTGATAGTATATTCCTGCAAACACACACACATATACACATGACTACATATTTATAATAGTCTAACTTATAACTAGGTTACAGAGATGGCGTGTGTTCACTTTACACATGATATAACGAATCTTACTGACTATAAAAAAGTCTGTCCATTTCATCAAGGCAGTTCTGTCGTAGCCAAATCCTCTATAGCGTTGCAAATTCTAAAGGTATTTCTAAGATTTTGTTCGGCTCATATCTAAGCCCCGACCACTACCTGTATTTAGAGAAATCTCAGATATACCCACAAAATTGGCACCGCTATAAAGGAATTTGAGTACGAACGAACTGCCTTGATAAAATGGTAAGACTATAGGTAGCGTATTCAGTTGTAGAGATCCCGCCATCGCATTGAAATAAACATGAACAAGTTCCGTACCGAGGCATTAGCCCCTTGGGGATAGTTAAACAACCTGAGACGCGGTGGCGGTGGGGCAGAAGGAGTAGTTAGAACCCCGTCCACATTTCTTAATAAGGTGTCCACACTGTTGCACTTTCGGAGATAGGTAAACCAAATTGCTTGCTGAACCGTCCTAGCTTCTTGTCGCACGTTTGATCATTTCTTTAACAGGCTTTAGTTGTCGTCCTGTAGCCATAGCACGTTGCACCAGAAGGTTATAGTGCCAAAGAGCGAGTCAAAATTTATTTCTACAAGTTTTTCTTAATAATCTTACATTTGAGACACCAGTTTGGAAGCGGTTGCTGCTGTATAGGGTGAATTACCAAACTTCCCTGGAAATAATAATCCCACAATGACGTTAGGAGTCGGCGGGAAATCTTATTACTGCTAACGTCAGCCAGTTAACGCGTCAAATGTTATTGCCCTATTTTTAGCATGATATTTTAAAATCTACGAATGAATTTTATCGTACAATAACTTATTTTTTTGCACTGTTCTTGTTTCAGAAGTAAATTCACTGCTAGTTTTAAGGATACGAATAGAACGAACACAATTTCTCCACGCTAGGTGGCGCTACTGGACATGAGAAGTAGCAAAGAATTAGCTTTTGAGAACACTTACCAGTCACACTACGGCCATCCATGGGCTAAGGATAATAGCAAGTATATTTCCCACCCTTCGACGCCCAGACATACGTCACACTTTGCATAGCGTGATTTTGGCATAAAATTATATTTAATTTGGACGCTAGAGGGCCAACTGCAGACTTCATTAGGCAAAGTAAACTAAGTAGGCGAGAACTGTCACGGCTTTGCAGATACACTGAAGCGACTTAATGTATTGAATATTGCGCAGTTAAGTCGGTGAGCAACAACTAGTTCATTTTCAGAAGCAAATTTCTGTTAGTGGCGTGCTAATTTCGTGTCAAAAATGCCAATAGAAGTAGAATGAAGAATAAAACGGCAGATATGATGCGTGAGATTATTGATAGACTGAAGAAAATTTCAAAATGTTGTGCAACATATGCTGCCACTCCCCCTTAATGTTTGCATCACCACCTTCAATTTTCTGTCGCTAGTAGCTCGGCTACAATATTAGTGCATTTTCAATCTTTCGCCGAGACAACTTTTCGTTAGTAGGAACTCTTGAGCCAAATGCCTATTGTTTACGTACGGCCAGTGACAAGGAGATTTACTAAAAAGGGGCAACAACTGCTACAGACATCGTTAGTTCAACGTGCCGGCAAGGCATGAAGTTATATAGGCCTTTATACCTTCATGTGGCAAGGCTATGAGGCCTGACTGTCGCTGCACGTGTGTACCGCTGCGTACACTCATGCAGGCGACAATCGACACACACGCAAGTCGTGTGTGCAGTGAATGGCTGGGAGCCCGCGACTGGTGGGGAGGGGAGGGTGTGGCAGCAGCATCCGTGGCTGGATAGAACACACACGGATCAAAACAAAGCTTGCTGGCCTATAAGGGAGAATAAAACCACGTTCCCTCCTATTGTACTGCCTGGTCAGTGACAGCTCGAGGGTACTAAATAGGTGAGGGTGCAGCTCAGTTAAATACCAGAATTTTTGTGCTTTTTTTCACGAACTCGAGGATGTCTCCTGACACCAACAGTTTCGTGAAATCTGCATGTGCTCAGACAGACGAGCAGTTAATGCCTTGATAATAGCGTTTCATTACACTGGTCTTTATCACTAGTAAAAGTTTTATCATTTGAGTAACAGCAAGAAACCATAACGACCAAGCATAGAAAGTAAAGCATACAAATAAAAATGTGCTCTGGGCATGGATTATGTCCTAGTTGCCAGTGCAAGTCTGGTATGAATCAGAGGTTAACTTCTTTGTCACGGAGGCTTAATGAAATCAATAGCGATGAATTTACAATGCATTGCGAACCAAATCAACGATAGTAGAATTTCAAACTAAGCAATACATACACTTGAAGCAAGTGATCGCAGAGTGGTGCCTCTGTAGCCGTCTACCTGTAATAAAGTTTAAAGGTAAAGGTAAAGTCAACTTAGACCACACCCTCACCTGGGAAACCCACATGCACTGGTTTGTGCTGCGGGTATAAGCCCACTGGCCCCAGACGAGCAAGTGTAGTCGCAGTCGCCCTCGGGTTACGA
>LQNS02277097.1:499189-511618 GCA_001587735.2 Parhyale hawaiensis | reverse complement strand
CCAGGCTGCGCGATATGGGAGCAAAGTTAACTTTGGCTGCAAACACTGCCCCCCCCCCCCCTCCCCCAGCTGGGGAAGCTCCCACGCACTGCTACATGCGGCAGACACAGGCCAACTGGCCTCAAAGGGCTAAGTGCAGCTGTAGCCAACGGAGGGTCGCTCTGAACTATGGCGTATTCGGCGAAAGGTTCAACGACCCGCCACCCCCTACCCTAAGTTAAGTACCCCCACGATAGCTATGCGCACCAAGCAAATGTGCTAATTTAGCACGCCAAGCGCCCATGAGAAAAATCGCGCTTGGCCTAGGGATCGTTCTCGGAGCCCTCAGCACAACTGTGCAGCACGCCACGCCCGTTGCTACCAGGAAGCAAAGAATGCAACGGGAGGACTCAATAGGACTAAAATAAAACTTAGCCGTGACGGCACGTAGCAAATTTACATCACATTGACGAGTCGAAGTAGTTGAGTGTGGGACCTTCGTAGGTTGTTTTCTTAAACAAATCACCGTAGCTCCAGTACATCGAAATATATTCACTCAAGCGATGACTACAGTACTTTGTTACAGGAAGAAGGCAAGTTGCAAAAATTTACAGCGTCACTGCACCTTTAGAAATGCTGCTCCTGTGTTTCGTTCATCATCTAAATATCAAATTTGTACACCGTGAACTAAGATCAAATATGCTTTCGATGTATAGAAAAAGTAATAAAAGTCAGTCTCCATGGCAGGGCTAAGAGAAGCTTTATATGACTTCATTGTTTGGATTTTATCGTTGGCTGAGCAAAGATCCATTCAAATTTATTATAAAATGCATTTGCCATGATCTGGAGCCAGGTGTGTTTTCCACTTATCACTTTTCAAAGAAGCATTACATGATGTACCTACACAGTTTCGAATCTGGTCTAGTTTTCGCCTCGATGTTTTCTTAAAGCATGGTAGAATATGGACAGAAATCCAAATCAATAAATAAATTAGCAAATCACTTTCGTCTTTGCGATATTGTAAATGTGCAGCGCGTGCGTATCTATTGCCTCGGCCCAAGAGGTTATATTTGTTGGGGCGTGTTTTAGTTGAATGTTGGTAATGTGAGCCGCAAAAGTTGTGGGAACATCTTTATAAAGTTTACAGGACTGTTATAAATATCACGAGGAACAATACTTGAGTGAATTTTGAAAAAAATTCGCCAATCTGTCTATCCGTTCATCTGCCTTTCTTTTCCTGTCACCATTGCGTTTTCTCCCGGAGATATGCATTTTTCCAGTGCTGCTCCAGTTTATTCACATGTATAACGATTTAAATATTCTGTAATTTTCTCCGACACGTTGCATCGAGAATTAGACTGGTGTAGCGACTATGCCAATCATGCCAGGCTATGCTGAAAGCCATTGCCAGAAATAAGACCAGGTTTCAGGCGCTGGTAAAACTATAAAATTACCGAATTGGATGCCCTGCTTTTTCTACCTGCTCTGGAAACCAAGCAGCAAAAACTCCTGAAGTTCGTCTGATACGCTCACAGATCCTGATTTTTACTTCTTCTTGCATCCAAACTGTAGCTGCTCTGAGTTAATCGTACCCCAATAGTCCAGATAACTATAATCTACGCAGCAGAGGGCAAGATTTTCCCAAGATTCCGGTATAATTGCGATGAAGATCAAAGAAAAAGTGGTCTTCTTAATTGCAGTAAATATTTTTCTCGGGAAAACTCCCTCTTCTTCTGATAAAACTGTTTCATGTCCTGGAGAAGAATATTGAGCAGATATAAGTACGAGGAACCAGTATCTTGATGCAGTCTTGAACGCGTACTAAAACCGAGCTATTGTGTAGCATGTCGCATGATATTATGGTCCGGGGAAGGAGGGCAGTGTTGCTAAGCAGTAGTGACACCCATGGCTGAACTACGTAACAGGTTAAATCACGTGCAGGTTAAGTCCCGCCTACTGCTTTGCAGCTGTGACGTCAGGTGGAGAGATGGATAGCAACCAGTGTTAATGAGTTCATACGTGTTACTTGCTTTAAAAATACGGTGAGCCTGGGCTTCCATGCACGATCACAGATATTTACTGTGTGATGCAAAAATTTGTTTGCTAGAAATAAGGCAATAAATTGTCGAACAAATAGGTTGAAAGATACAGAAATCAATGACAATAACATAGCTACGGGTTCCTAAGTATTGATATGGCTTATTTTGTAATAAACATATATCATTTTACATAGGTACTACTGCACTTCGCCATGAAAAATTACCGCGGAAGAACATGACACAAAAAAAAAACTACAGCTGCATACCGTACGTATTATCGGTGGAGTATAAAACTTTACTTGTGAAATTTGTATTTTACAGAGCTTTTAGTATCAAATATTGAAAATTGTCAAACAGAGTAGTGTTTTTTCCTAGTTCGAGCTTCATATATCAGTCGTTCAAATGCGGTTTTTCAGGTAATTAAAGAGTTTCCCCGTCGACGTACCATTTTCTTTCGAGTTTTCGGAGAGAAACGTAATTATTAGGGCAACTTGGCTAGGCAAACGTTCACAGTCTAAGAAGAAAGATTTTGTTTCAAGATTTATGACTTCTTTAAGATAAATTAGCGCTGTCTGTCGTTTCATTGAAAAATTTGGAGGGAAAACAAAATTACTCATAATTACTACGTGTAGTTTATCATTTTGCTGGGGCAAAAAATATTAGAAATACAGTAGATATTACCGGTGAGAGCGAAAACTTAGTAAACTCTTTTGTTGCTAAAACTCACTTTTTCCCTACTCTGGAGCTTCAGGACAACAAAAAAGTTCTCCAAGTTATTTTTTCCGTGTTCAAAATAGCCAAACATCAATTATCAGGCCATGGTAACGGAAATGTTGGTTGGGCCTGCAGGAGGAACACTATTAATACTTGCACAAATAACCGTCTGTTAACCTGTTATGTAGTTCAGCCATGGTGACACCCAAGTGCCGCATATCTTAGTGTCATAATAATAACGAATTATACCCAAGGAAAAAGTGCAGGATGTCGTTGATATTTATAACCTTGATATTTTAACTTCGTAATTAGACTCAATTTTTTTAGTTGTTTTTTCAGCTTAGTTTCAGGGGTTCAATCTAAGTACTTGTTCATCAAAACCATACAATATTCTATCGGACACCTCAACTAACACTTTTGTAGCCAAATATACATAGAAAACTACACACGACAACGTAATATTTAATAGCGAAAATTCAACTGTATTATTAGGAATTCATCGCCGTCATTTTCGCAGGCTTGTTATGCTAGCAGCCTGACAGTAATTCCCAACCTACTGCAAGATACTCCCACGAGTCTTGGAACATTGCAAAACTAGAGTACTCTGAGAGAGCATACCTCCGCCAAGCCAGGTAACGTTAACAATAAAATTTTGGATTGGTTCTGATGCTGTGATTTCTTTTTTTTTATCAGCTCAAATTGGTCATATATAGGAGCTTCTACAACTTTCTTGAAAATCTGTTCAAAATTTTTTGAGTTATGTTGCTCATAAACATTAGTAAAACACAAAAACAAACCAACCGATCATCACAAAAATTTTATTCATTTTTACATTTTGATACGTCTAAAAATTCCTGTAAATGATGTGAAGATCCGTTTATAAATTTTGAGTTATTTTGCTAACACGCAGAACATCACAAAAATTCGGTCATTTACTCTTCGCGAGATACCTAACAACACATGTAAAGTTCATAGAAAAAGTCAATAACTGTTTTAGTTATGGACCTGAGACAAAAGAGGCAGAGAAACAAAAAACAGTTGAATGGATCTTAACCAAAATTTGTTCATGTGTTACCCTTAACACGCCTAACAATCATTGTAAATTTTCTAAAGATCCATCCATTGTTTTTGAGCTTACATGGTGACGGAGTAACTCGACGGAAACATAACCTCCTCGGGGGAGGTAATTATAGGCTGGCAATAACAGCATCGAATTGACACCCGCAGTAATTGATAAAATGAGCAACGAAAATAAGAGTGAAAACCGGCTACATAATATTCACATCCGCCAACTAGGAGGTTATATTTTTGCTGTGTTAGTCTGTCAGTTTTCCTGTAACAAAGATAACTCAAAAAGGGATGAACGGATACTTATTCACTTCTTTATTCACTTGCTTGTTGGCTTGGATCAAGGAGGTTCTAATAGAGAGAAGCGCACCCTCTCTATTTATCCTACGGGAGCGTTGCGAGTAAACTTTTCCCTTAAACTGGCTGAGTGGCTTATCCAATCGGAGAGCGGCATTGCCTCATGCTGCCAATATAGGAAGGAGTCCTGAGCTCAAATTCTTATAGCTATTAACCATCGACGAATTTCCAAGCGGATGGAAGTTTGTAAAAGAAACTTGTATCCTGTATACCATCTGATGATGAAAGTAACAGGGTGAGAACTGGGATATAAATCATCAGCCACGATTGTCTTTGCGAAAATATTGAAGAACTGCCTGTCTGTATCTTCCTTAATTATATAGGCTGACCACTGCCACTTCAGCCACTTTGAGGACTCCAAACGCCAGCTTCGATCACGTGACAAAGCCATGTGTTTACTCGCCCGTAGAGTGCTTGGGCTTGCTCCTCCCATTAGAAGCTCCTTGGTTTGGACACAGAAACTACGCTTTAGGATCGGAAAAAATTCCAGTATTGAACATTTAGTTCCATTGTATCCATGCTACCGAAGATGGAGCTCGGCTGGTTGAACATGTACAGTAAATTAAAATGTGAAGCGGTAAATACAAGCGGGCTACGTTACAGATATATATTTCCCATCGTTCAGGCAAAGTGCTAACTATTCCTCTGATAAAAAAAAAAAAACGGCAGAAGTCGACGGTCGAAGTATCGTGTGATCTATGACCAACTAAATAATGCCTATTTTTGTGAAAATAAAGAAAGAAGATGGTGATGGTGACCCAATGGGTCACGGGCCTTCTCGTTTTCTCTAAAAATAACACTCATTGGTAAATTCTACTCTTATAATGGTGCCACTCAGCGAAAATGCGCTCAAAAATTAAACAATTTATTACGTATCCAAAACCAATCGTGCGTTAACTTCTTAGCAGTGAAAGATATGTCAAAATCTTTTTAAAATCAAGTTTTTCTAATCATAATATTATATTCTAAATATAGGGGACCCGCCAACTGCCACAGGATAATCTGGACACAATTGTCTAAGACAAGATACATGAAAAACTATTATTCTGATGTCTAAACTGTAATGTGCTAATTTGCTGCACTTCACCCACAGTGAGGAACATTTGAGAGGCGTCTGCACTGTAGAGGGCAACGGTCCCTCATAACATTTACAATACACGAGGGAAGCCACTAAAGTATCTGACATTAGCGACAACTTTGATCAGCGACGCTGATACTTTCCTTGAGTCTTACGACAACTCATGCTAAGATAATATAGCACATGTGCAGTAATAGAATGGATCAAGTTTCTACGAAAAAGAAAGATTTAAGGTTACGTCAGTGATGTTGATCAGCTGAATGTCACCATGTTTATTATGTATACATCAGCTGTAGACTGACTGGTCTCCCACTTAAACAGTCGTATTATGTCTGGACCACTTAGTTTTATGCTGCTTGCTGGGTTATTTGGTTCATAGGTTGGTTGGTTGATTTCCATGTCCCGAAATAAGCATTATTAACCAGACCAGATATATGTTAGTTCAGCGACTAAGAGGGGTCACTTAAGCTTGAATTAGAATGTAAGAGGCCGCTTGGATACTGAATTTAACTTCCTTTCAACAGAGTTGTGCCTAGCGGGGCTAGAACTAGCGCCAGCTAGTACCGCCGCTAGTTTTTTAGTAGCGCCGCTAGGTTTTTAGCCGTTGTCAAGCATTAGTTACTAGTTTTTGCATTATACAGGGTGTCGCAAAGTTTTTGGTGCGAGCTTCGGGTGCTAGTGGAGGCTATCAGTGTAAGCACTTCTTCATCAGAAAATTCGAAACGCGCTTATTTTTTGAGATATTAGGCTTAGAAAATTTATGGGAATTCAAGATCATACTGCAGTGTGGCGTGTATTGAACCAAAATAATTATTATCCGTATCACCTCCGAAGAGTCCAGAGTCTACTTCCCACAGATTGTGCTCCTTGTGAACGATTCGAGCAGTGGTTTTTGAATCAGGAGTTAGAAGATCCCCATTTTGCAGAACATGTATTGTTCACGGATGAAGCTACCTTCACCCGTGATGGAATTTTATAGTTCATAATTTTCGCGTATGGCTGCAGAACAACCCTAGTGTCATCCATCAAGATCGCCACCAGCATCGCTATGCTATCAATGTTAGGGCAGGTATTGTTCACAATCAAATGATTGGCCCATGCATTTTGCCACAGCGGCTTACCTACCTTACCTTGAAAATACTTCGGACGAAGTACAGGTGGCGTTAGGCACGCTACTCATCTTGCGCAGAGGTGATGCTACAGTCCGTGACCAGCGGGATGGCTAACAGCGAGTTATCCCCAGAGTTCACGTAGCCGCTTACAACAGGTTTATCTGGCACTTTCAGTAAGTATGCGTCCAGTAAAATTTAATATTTCGCAGTCTCTGTGCCGGTGACATTTCGAATGTGACGCAGCATTTTGTTGAATAATCTCGCCCCCCAACCGCAAAACGATTAGAATACTTTGTGGCCATTGCAACACCACCAGTTTTGATCGGAAGTCGCACGTCACAAGTGCGACCAATACGGTCTGAATGTCGGGCCTGGATTCGTCCATTGACGTTGACGGTAATTCCTTCTACAGTACAATTTTCCAGACATACAGAATATGATCGTAAAGCGCTCGAATCTCCTTTGAAAAGAGTACATTTGAAGTTGAGCAAGTCTTTCGTGATAGCTTAAATCTTGCATGCACCGGATTTTGGAAGTAAGCGATTGCTGGATGGCCTTAAGGCGCTCTATTTCTTTCCTGTTTGCATGGCATCCAAAGAGGTGAGAGTATTCAGTCCTCGGTAGTATTAGTTGTTTCCATAAGGTGAGCATTGTGTCTGCCTCTCGTGAAGAAAAAGTTGGGAGCACCCATCCGCTCCACTTCTTGCCAAAAGTAACAACTCGAGCTAAGTGATCTTCAATAGTGGCATTATCTTGTATTCTCACCCCAAGGTCTCTTAAAATTTGCTTTCTCTCGATTTCCCTCCTATCTCTCGTCTTGTAGGATGTAGATTCAGTAAGGGAAAAATTCTTTCCGTTTCGTAATAGTTCAAATTTGATTCGATGAAAGTCATGTTGTTAACCGATGTCCAGTAAAAGATGTTGGCTAGATCTAGTTGCACATTCCGTACGTCTGCCATTGATTGTACCGCTGCTAATATCCGTGTGTCATCAGCGAACGATGACGGAACGGCAAACTTGCATTGGTGCCCCATATCGTTTATCATGATGAGAAAGAGTATAGGACCAAGCACGATGCATTGCGGGACTCCACTGAGTACCGGCTGTCGTTTGGACACTTTATTATTTATAATTACACTTAGGGTTCGGTTTTTCAGGAAAGCTTCGGTCCATCTTAGACATTTTCCACGGATGCCCATGCTGAAGAGTTTGAGTAATAATATTTCATGATCTACTGGGAATGTTTACAGAGTGTTTCTTGAAGAAGTCCTTCAAAATTTATTTATTGGGCGATTGGCCATTGGGTAATCGTAGCAGATTTTGGTTTCAACACGATGGAGCTCCGGCACATTATGCCCTGAATGTGAGACGTTTTCTCGACCTTCAATTTCCAAATCGATACATTGGCCATATGTGCCCTGGCCACCAAGATCAGCTGATCTGTCTCCGCTTGATTTTTTCTTGTGGATGCATAGGAAAAGTCTTATTTATGACACACCTGTCGAGTCGGAAGAAGACCTCGTCGCCCGAATTGCAGTTGCTGCTGGAGATATCACTGAGATCCATGGAATCGTTTACGAAGGTGCCGTGCTTGTATCATTGTTCATAGTAGACATTTTGAACAATTACTGTCATAAGATCCATGCTAATAATAAAAACTATCTTTTGTTATTGAGTGTTAGAACTAAACTCGTGTGTATTAATGAGCAAAGTGCCTGTAGCCTGTGTAGGTAACTAATAATCTGTGTTAGTATTTATATGATTATCTCACAAACTAAAAGTTTATCGAATTTTTTATTGATGAAAAGGAGCTGATGATGATATTTTCTACTGTGCCAGGAATATTGCAACCCCCTGTATACTGTAGTATATAGTACATTATTTACTTCCATGTATCTTCTCGTTATATGGAAAATCAGTAAAACACTTTTTTTTATTTTTTTTTATTTGCGATGCAATTAAAATTATACGTTATTTCTATCGTGCGCTTCATGTTTTTCCTAGCACTAAGATAAATGTTTCCAGATTATCGACTAGTAGTAGATATATATGTCGAAAATTAGAGCCAAAACTAGGGCTAGCGATAGCACCGCTAGGTTTGGAAATGTGTAGCGCTAGCGCCCACAATTCTGCCTTTCTATAGCAATGTTTTTTTTTTTTTAGTGAGTTTTACGATACAGAGGTTAAACAAATTTAGCTAAGAAAGAGGAAAATTAATTCTTCAGAGCAGAACCTCAGGAGAAAGTGAAGTAGGTGAGGATTTTTAAAAGAATTAGTTTCTACCGCCATTTCCTGACGGTACGAGTCCAGAGTTGTACATACGAGGTAGTTTAGCGAAGAGTGAAAAACAACATTATTGTTACGGTATTTCTTGTTTTCTTTCTACATATTTCTTGAAAATCCACTTGAATCAAAAGAAGATATCTAAGAAAACTCAGCAGTTGTTGAATTAAGCCTTTTTTATGAATCAATAAAGATTGATTGATTGTTTAGTACTTCAGCGAGGAAGTCGGCAGGCCGAGAGGCTGGCAGGATAGAAGCAGGCAGAGCAGGCCGCCCCGGCGCCGCTTTCATGTCTGCTACGCACACTTTCCAGACGACGGCTACATGCAAATCTTGCGCACCAAGTCATTTACTTGCATAAAAAGCTCGTTAGGAGCCATCAATAATGCACGCCACTGATTCAATTAAATAACTGGGCAAAAGAGAATTTTTCAGCCATCAAACTTTGAATAAAATTGAGGCGTTCGCTTTGATGCTGAGGAGGTTTGATCCAAACTTGGGAGATCGGAGCAGGGGTCGAGTGGCGCAAACACTTGCTTTGATGGAGTGCCGGCAGTGTTAGTTCTATGCTGCTGGCAGTGTTGGTACTCTGCGCTGTTGGTAGTGTTGGTACTCTGTGCTGTTGGTACTCTGCGTTGTTGGTAGTGTTGGTACTCTGCGCTGCTGGCAGTGTTAGTACTCTGCGCTGTTGGTAGTGTTGGTACTCTGTGCTGTTGGTAGTGTTGGTACTGTGTGCTGTTGGTAGTGTTGGTACTCTGTGCTGCTGGCAGTGTTGGTACTCTGTGCTGCTGGCAGTGTTGGTACTCTGCGCTGCTGGCAGTGTTGGTACTGCGCTGCTGGCAGTGTTGGTACTGCGCTGCTGGCAGTGTTGGTACTCAGTGCTGCTGGCAGTGTTGGTACTCTGTGCTGCTGGCAGTGTTGGTACTCTGCGCTGTTGGTAGTGTTGGTACTCTGTGCTGTTGGTAGTGTTGGTACTCTGCGCTGCTGGCAGTGTTAGTACTGCGTTACTGGCAGTGTTGGTACTGCGCTGCTGGCAGTGTTGGTACTCTGTGCTGCTGGCAGTGTTGGTACTCTGCGCTGCTGGCAGCGTTGGTACTCTGTGCAGCTGGTAGTGATGGTACTCTGTGCTGCTGGCAGTGTTGGTACTCTGCGCTGCTGGCAGTGTTGGTACTCTGCGCTGCTGGCAGTGTTGGTACTCTGTGCTGCTGGCAGTGTTAGTAATCTGCGCTGCTGGCAGTGTTGGTACTCTGCGCTGCTGGCAGCGTTGGTACTGCGTTACTGGCAGTGTTAGTACTGCGCTGCTGGCAGTGTTGGTACTGCGCTGCTGGCAGTGTTAGTACTGCGCTGCTGGCAGTGTTAGTACTGCAGCGCTGGCAGTGTTGGTACTCTGCGCTGCTGGTAGTGTTGGTATTCTGTGCTGCAGGCAGTGTTGGTACTCTGCGCTGCTGGCAGTGTTGGTACTGCGTTATTGGCAGTGTTAGTACTGCGCTGCTGGCAGTGTTAGTACTGCGCTGCTGGCAGTGTTAGTACTGCGCTGCTGGCAGTGTTGGTACAGAGCTTCAGCGCCGCGTTTCTCATCCCTGCCGCTGTTACTCACACTTGCGCTTGATATTCCATTAAAGAGTCGGTCGCTTCATTCTCGCGCTTGCAGAAAGTATCAGTCGACCCTGTAGTTGTTGTCAGTGACCTCACTGAACTTCGCCTACTTATTCCGGGCGTAGTTTAATGAAAATGGCAAATATATGCATTTTAGATACAAGTTTAAGCCCATACATCCAGTTTGGAAAATGAATACAAAAATCATGAATGTCAGTTGTTAACCAAACTGCTTTCCCCCATATGCGGCACACGGCTGAACCTGACAGCAACAGCGCACTTGGACCAGATGACATCTTTGCAACAATCCTGAAGCTATACAAGCTCTTACTCGCTTTATCTTACGTGACTGAAGGCATTGGTTAAAGAAGAATATTACAGTAGGATGAAAGGAAAGTAAAGAATTCATTGTGATTAGTTGGTATCGTCTATAGCGTGTCTTAATCGTAAATTTTTATGAAATATGTCCCAATGTTGCAATTCCTCTTTCATAAATACGCGTTCTTTCCTAAATGATAACTAGCTACATGAGATAGGTTTGCTCGGCTCTACTCTCAATACAGAGATGTTGATGAAGACTGTCTATAACTTTTTAAGTTGTGTATATAGAAATAAAACCCTTTAGCTACTAAAGCTGCAACACAGATTTGCGTTATCCATGTTAGTAATCTTCGAAATTTTCTGGCCATACAGGCGATTCTTACTTTATACTGCACCTCGTTATGTTAGCACCCAGTAAAGCAGGGCTACTTAGTTCCAGAATATTCAACTATATCACCTGGAATTCACTTTATAACGAAAGTTTGCCTAAGTCACTCATTTAATTCCAGATTCAGTTTTCCATGAAGTAATATTTACTGTATAAGCCTATAATTTAGGATGCACTCTGAGAGAGGATACTATTAGTGCATAAAGAAATAATTCACAGCGTNAATATTCAACTATATCACCTGGAATTCGCTTTATAACGAAAGTTTGCCTAAGTCACTCATTTAATTCCAGATTCAGTTTTCCATGAAGTAATATTTACTGTATAAGCCTATAATTTAGGATGCACTCTGAGAGAGGATACTATTAGTACATAAAAAATAATTCAGAGCGTAGCATAGATATTTGTAGAATTATCAAGTTCAAGACATTTTCTTGGAATATCATTCCGTGACTTTTTCCAAACGGCATCGTGTACGGCGGCATCACTGTGCAAGAGAGGGCAGATCGATCTCACGACTTCTGATAACTTCTGTAAATTATTGCCCTTAAAGCAACGATCGAGCAGACGACAGAGATGAGCCATTTACGAGAAGATAACAATTATCAATGCCTTAAAGCAAGGGAAAGAAAGAACACTTGTATGATGCTATAGACACTTATGCTGGTGAGGCTTGCCGTGCAGCGGCAACGCGAACCAGTGTATCTACCTGGTGCACGGGCCGGTTGGAGGCTACAATAGCAAGACCCCCGACACCAGCGCCTGTACAGATTATTTGAGCGGGGTCGACTGTACAAGAAATAAGTCACAACACTGTGCCTGCAGCGACACGGATATCATTCCCTGCTACAGTTCGAAGTATGCATAAGCTTGAAGCTTGACCATCACTTGCGACTTTTCCATCACCACTTTCTTTCAATTTAAACGGTTATTTTATACCTTTTGAATATTTTGTGAACTGTTGCTCTGGATACGCGAGAACAGAGTAGTGCTAGAGGCTCAGAAACTGCTGGAAAAACTTGGGAAAAACGAATTCCTGGCTGAGTTGGCAGCAAAGCATTGGCAATATGAAGATTATTCCAAAAGTTTCCCCTTGCTGCTGGCCAAAGTATTAAACACGATGCCGCGGTGCACTCAAAATATTTCTGATTATTCTCACAAAAAACCTACACTTATTATCTACAAAACGCCAGCTAGAAAAAAGTTGCCAGTGGTTATGTGCACTGCGGATAAAATTTGCTACCGGCTCTCCCGTTAGTCACGAGCTTCGACCCAATGGCAAAGAAACATGGTACATCCACTCCCCGTATAACACCCCTCAACGCCCTGTACAACACCCTCTATTCCCCGTATGACGCCTCTCCACTCCCCCATATAACACCCCTCCACTCCCCTATATAACGCCCCTCCACTCCCCTATATAACGCTCCTCCACTCCTACATATGACGCCCCTCCACTCCCCCATATAACACCCCTCCACTCCCCCATATAAC
>LQNS02277097.1:475090-496594 GCA_001587735.2 Parhyale hawaiensis | reverse complement strand
GATCGACTTGTTAGTTCAGCCAGCAGGCTGTGCGCTGATAATGATCTAGTGAACCTGTCCCACAGGAGGAGAGTGCAGAGCTATGCATGTTTTATAAGGTGTACAATAATGAGAGGCATTGGTTGTATTCTTCTCTCCCTGCCCTCAAAGTTTTTGGGAGAGCGACTCGTGCTGCGTGCGGAGCGCATTCTTTTACTTTGGACGCTGTCAGATGTCGAACTAATCAGTTCTGTCGGTGCTTCGTGCCCTGGTCGGCTAAGGTTTGGAATTTGTTGCCGGCATCGGCTTTTGGCCGTATTGGCCTGCAGGCGTCTAAGTCAGCTGTTAATGGTTTTTTGCTGGATTTCCTTTAGCAACGTTTTGGGCTTCCCGGTGTTTCAAGATGCTTCATTTGGGTTGTATTACCTGTCCGTGGGAGCTCAAGCGTGAAGTTTTAACAATAATGATAATAAAGTTAGTGATATGTTGAAGCGACTTGATCAAACCCGATACAAGTACAAATAACCATTCATCTCGGTATTGACTATTTTTTAGTCGTTCCCAAGTACATATATGTTCTACCACAGCCATAGCTTACGTTCTCTTGTCTAGAGTCTCGTCGGAGAGCCAAAAGTGTGATATTACTTAGCTTCTACGCGCGGGAGAGAGCCTTGAATGTCCTTACCTACTTGTGGTTAGCTCTGGACGAGGGAATTTAAAGTCTGTGACGTTGACACATCTGCTAGGCTACAAGAAATTAATGATCAATAAATAAATACAGTTAGGGTGAAGGAGCGAGAGCAATAAAGTTTCACATGAAGATAAACTTACAAATAAAATAAGCCAGAAGGAGAATTTTCAAGCAGCAAATAAAATTTGTTGAGGTAGTTTCTTGAGGGCTGGCTCTCCTCAATGAATTTTTATATTAGATTGGATAAGCGGAAGTAAACGAACCAATAGGCCCATTCCCAAAGAGATACTGGAACTTACGCCCCGGCCCTCTATAAGCTATTGTCGTTATCTTAGTAGGATATAGAGGACTGCAGGAAAGAGGAAAAAAATGGGGAAGAATCCCTGCCAAAGAAACGATCATGAATGCACGTAAGCACCATCAAGAACCGCTGTTATGCGGAGCTTAGAGATGTCAAACTGTACAGTTGGAGCGGAAGAGAGAAGAAGACTGATTAAGGTGGCCTTGGAAGCTTTGGTAGTTAAGAGTTTGCGACTCCTGGAAGGAGCTCTTAGCTGTGGAGGACGTCTCTCCCGATGTACTGTATGTCAAGACGATTTTTAAACGCGTTGACCGACTCCGCACTAACAACATCGGAAGGGAGTCTATTCAAATACAGAAATCCGGAAGGAACTGCTGACTTAAGGTCGTTCTTCGAGCTTTATGCTGCAGTTTTTGACCGTTGTTTCGCAAGCGACCATTGAAGTCTTTGCCAAAGAGTCCCGTTGTAGGTACGTCGTTGAAGCCATTCGAATACTTGAATGTTTCTATTAGTTACCCCCTGAGTCGTCTTTGCTGCAGAGAGATCAGACCTAGTTCTTTTAACCGACATTCATACGGCTTGTGTCTTAGCTGAGGTATCAATTTCGTTGCTCTGCGTTCGACTCTTTCCATGTTATCGATATCTTTACACAGATGTGGAGACCGAAATTGAGCAGCAAATTTTAAGCGTGGCGGCACTAACGCCTTGTACAAGGGAATAATGTCTTTGGACTTTCATTCAAAACTTCTGGTGATGAATCCCAGTACTCTGCTTGCCATTTTGACTCTATTGTCAACTTGCTGACTGTGTTGTAGTTTGTTTGTAATAGTGATTCCCAAGTCACGTTGTTAAGTGACAGCAGCCAATTCCGTCCCGTTCATTTTAAATGCAGTTGAAGGGTTCACAAGCCCTACGTGCATTACTGAGCATTTGTCGACATTAAAACTCATCTGCCACGCTGTGGTCCATTCCATGAGTTGACCATGGTCTTGTTGGAGCTCGGCTCTTTTCGTGGCAGGATGACAGAGTTTTGCATCATTCGCAAATTTACTGATTTTACTGCTTATATTAAGATCCAGATCATTGCTGTAAATTGAGAACAGAAGTGGGCCAAGCACACTACCTTGTTGAACCCCTGATGATACCTGCGTCCAGGCGCTCGTCTCTCCTTCCATCTTCTCTCGCTGCTGCCGACCCGTAAGCTATGCCCTGATATATGTCTCCCTGGATGCCATGGGCTGCCAATATTTTCATTGGCCGTTAATGGGGGACTTTGGCAAAAGTCTTTTGAAAGTCTAGATACACAACGTCTATACCCTTTTCTTCATCTTTAATATCTGTAATTTTTTAGAAAAAGTCCAGTAGGTTTGTTAAGCAGCTTCTTCCCTATCGGATATGAGCTGCTGCATCCTCAGGTGATCAGTGATACCCTTTTTCAGGAGGCGTTCGTTTGTTTTGCTGAAGGCCAATGTAAGACTAAATTGTCGATAGTTTCGGGGGCTTTTCTTATCCCTCTTCTTACGTGTCGCTTTCACGTTAGCTAGCTTCCAATCCTGCTGAACTTCTCCTGTTCTTAGAGACCGATTAAATATTTCGAGCAGTGGCTTCACTACGACTGGAGCCATTTCCCGTAGTACACAGGGAGTAAGATTGTCTGGGCCTGTGGATCTGTACACATTTAGGTGGGTTAGTTCTTGAAGGATCTCGATCTCCGTGCAAACACAAGTGTTTATGGGAGCAACTTGCATCGGTGCTGGTTCAGGGATGTTCACAACATTTTCAATTCATATATATTCATACAATTTCTATTATCTTACAAACAAAGGACTAAATCAAAAAAGTTGCAGGAACAAAATGTTTCTCTTTCAGAAATACATATTCTGAGCAAGTTTCAGAACAATCAGTCAACAAATGATAATTTTGCCTCAGCCCCCCCCCCCCCTCCCCATGCCTCCAAAATGTACCAGTTGCTTAAGTTCTAATCGACTTCTTTTTTAATGTCCTCATAATATGGAATAGGCCGTAGAGCCGTGAAAGAGAAATTTACACAGATACCCCATAGAGCCTGGACTATAACGTAAATCTCCGAGGGCATGGGTTAAGGAGTACAATACCCACTAAACTCACCTTTGTTTCATTACCGCAGTTAAGTAGGCTTTGGTGCACCTTTCTGCGGTCCCTCTTAGGGGCAGAGGATGGGCTATAGGATTAGGTTAGTTAGGTTCGCCCTTACTATGTTATGGGGCCCGGCGACCCCAGGGACTCGTGTAGGTTACATCAGCCATTAGCTAGCACTGCGGGACGTCTATCTTTCTTGTCCACTTTACTTGCTTCCCGTTTTCATACTCCTACTTGCTCATGCTCTATTCTGTTCTTGCTCTTCTTCCCTGACTTTGCTGTTCCTCTTCGCGTTGATCCTGAGTGGGAACACCTTCGTTCATGGGTTCCCCGTTTCTATCGACATACTATATGTCTCTTGCTCTTTTCTCTGTGATATCGTTCTGTTCTTAAACGGAGGCTTAAATCTTCCGACTATAACTAACTATAAAACTATTCAATTTGAAGAAAATTTTCTTCGTACTGCAGGATAATCAACCAGTCCATGTAAATTTCCTACTAAACTTGCTAATGCGGAATAAATTGAAATAAAACACGCGCTAGCAGCATAAAATTCAGTCAAGTAGCTCAAATTTCTTCTTGTGCTGCAGGAATGTCACTTGACTTATTTAATAGTCCTAATATAATGAAGGAGCACCAGCCCATCGGAACTAAATTTTCGACGTTATAGCAAGAAGAGTGTGGGTAAAACCCCCTGTGCAGCAGGAGAATCAGTCAACCCCAAAAGAACTCTCCTTATGCAGCAGGAGAATCAGTCAAACACAAGAGAACTCCTACTCAGCAGCCGGAGAATCGGTCAATCCGAGCAGAACTCCCGCATAACGCGGCCGTTCCCATCTGCTGCCCGCCAGATGAACGCTTTTAGGGATTCATGGAAGGAAGAAGACGACAATTTATTGTCATATCTTTGCTGTGGTCGCCGCGCCGCCTATTTATTGGCCAACTTGTAGCTGCTGCGGTGACCGCACCAGGCGCTGTCATGCATACATGAATACTGGCCGCTTCCCAGCCTGCTTGAGTGTGTGCAATTGCTGGTCTTTTGTCCAAGTGGGGCGGCGTAATGACGCTGTGGCGAGTATGCAATGTAGTCTTGCCACAGAACCAGTTTGTATAAGTGGAGCGGCATAATGACGCTGTGGCCAGTATGCAACGTAGTCTTGCCACTGTACCAGATTGTATAAGTGGAGCGGCATAATGACGCTGTGGCCAGTATGCAACGTAGTCTTGCCACTGTACCAGATTGTATAAGTGCAGCGGCATAATGACGCTGTGGCCAGTATGCAATGTAGTCTAGCAACAGGACCAGTGTGTCCAAGAGGAGTAGCATTATGACGCTGTGGCCAGTGTGCAATGTAGTCTTGCCACGGAACTAGTTTGCCCAATTGAGGAGTTGCATAATGGCGCTGTAGCCAGTACGAGAATACGATGTAGTCATGCAACAGGGCCAGTCTGTCCAAGAGGAGCGGCATAATGACGGTAACATGTCAGCAAATTCTTTCGGTGGAGTCACAGTTGTCTTCCCAAGGATCAGGTAAAGCGAGGAAACACTTCACATTACGTACAAGTGACACAAGCGCATAGTGTGAACACGTCGTAACAGGTTTTCGAAGCAAGGGAATTCGGCACTGCAGTTCGTGCGAACTTCACAATCCGCTGGAGCTTTAGCTCGGTCTGTGACTTTAGCTCGCCGTGCCGTCGACGAAACTCGCACTGCGCCGAACTTCTGCCGCTGTTTTGCTTTCTTTGCTCCTTCCTTAAATCACTGCGCAACTTTGCTCGGGATTAAGGCAATTTTTACGCCAGTATCTCGAGGCGAAGCGAGCGAAAAACCGGCCAGCGATAGACACTCGCCGGGCCTGGCGAGACTGAAGGCGAAAATTAAAGAACGGAGCAGCTAAGGGCGGCGATTGAAAGTTAGTTAACACAGGCCGTTCATGGAGGAGGTGAGGGAAGGCTATAGCAATGGAATCTTTCAAGGAGGGAAACAGAAGCGATGTGTATTGGTCGCCTAGGGAGAGTCAACTTCTGTAATGAGAGTCTATATGTGAAGGAATGAAAGCGAATGCAAAGGTAGTTTATGAAGGAGAAATAGACCTTAACTAGAGCACTCTGAGAGCGCATACCTCTGCGAAGCAAGGCAACGGTTACGAAAATTTAATATTGGTTCTGAGACTATGATTTTCTCTGTATCAACACCAAAATCTCATCATTTGTGCCCTTTAATAGTGTTAACAGCTTCAGTAATTTCTTTGAAGATTTGTTCATAACTTTTTGAGTTATGCTGCTAGCAAGTAACATGACAAACATGAGTCAAACATACAAACGAACAAACCGATCTGCACCAAAATTTGATCATTTATGTATTTTAACATTACTAACAACTCTTTTAAATCTCATAAAGATTCATTAATTTTTTAGTTATTGTGCTAACAAGCATAAAATTGATAACCGTGACAAACGAACGAACAAACAAACTGATCGTTACAAACATTTGGTCATTTACTCTTCATATCATACCTAATAATTCATGTAAATTTTATGAAAATCCGTCCATAACTTTTTGAGTTATTGCATGGAGAAAAATGAGGCAGACAAAAAACAAACGGATGGACGGATCTTCACCAAAAGTTAATAATCTGTTCCTCTCAACATACCTTACAATTCCTGTAAATTTAATCGAAATCCGTCCAGAAATTTTTGAGTTATCTTGACGACAGACAGAAAGACAGCCATGCAGACAAATAGACGGACAGATAGATAATCCCGACGAAAACAACCTCCCTGGCGGAGGTAATAAGAAAGGTTGTTTATGAAGGGGGAATTGAAGTCATTCAAGAAAAGCTATTTATGAATGAATAATGAAACTAACACAGAGAGGCTGTTTATGGAGGAGAATGGATGTACATACGAATGGCTGTGTATAAAAAAGAGGAATGGAAGTATTGAAGCAAAGATGTTCATGAAGGAGGAATGCCAATTAATAGGAAAGGATATCTATGACGAGAGAAATTAACCCTTCTATGCGTGAAGTATCGCATTGGATACAAATACTTCTGTTAGTTCTACGCTAAGGGCAAGATTAAGTCACGCAGTGTAGGTTTAAGAAAGAAAGGTTCTTTGTGACGAAAAAAGAGCGTACTAAGAAGTATATGCTGCCTACCTAAGAAATAAACTGAAAAAAAACTTATCAAAAGGTTTTCATATTCTTTTACGTGTGTGTCTCTGTGCCATGCTTGTGTCGCAAGAAATGCTAACGTTAACCACAGCTACGACAGCTCACTACCTTGTGAGGAGAACGAGACTGAGGCGTACTGAGGATACTGCAGGTGTTCACGCGATAGTTTGAAAAATTCGTCTTATTTTATTGTATTATCCCCTGCGAACGAAGTGAGAGAAATGATGATGTTTTCGTTGAAGATTTATGTATATATGTATATTTGTCTGTCCACCCAATGAGTGGTCGAAGGAGTTGAGCAATGTTTATATGTTTTTGTAGGGAGTTTGGTGGGTTGACCTAGATGCGACCCATGCCAAAAAACTAGACGTAGCTGGCCATGAAAAATGACGGGGTTGAATTTTCTCCACCACAACAGATCGTCTGGAGTACAGGGTGTCCTATTTTTTCCTATATGATTCCTTCTTTTTTCCTGACTTCTTCCATTTTTCTCTTCTCGATCGTTTCCCCAGTCCTCTATATCCTACTAACATAATGGCAAAAGCTCATAGAGGGCCGGGGCGTAAGTTCTGGTGTCTCTTTGGGAATGGGCCTGTTGGTTCGTCTCCTGTCGCCTAGCCAATCTCGTCTAATCGTATTACTAACGAGCTTATCTCTGGGTAGGAATGCGGCTCTGCCCTAGCCTCGTTCATCGAAAATGACTTCATTGAATTTGCCCCCTACCGCGGGTGATAGTCTTACGCCACCGAGGCGTTCTAGTTTTATTTTATCACCTCCGTCAAGAAGGTTATGCCACTGTCGGAGTTTGTCTGTTAAAGTTTTTCTTTCTTGGTTCGTCTATTTGTCTGTCATTAGGAAAACAGGAATTTATAGACAGGTCTTCATGATGTTTACGTACGCAGAGGAGGTTATAGGAGGTTATGTTTTCGTCGGGTTTGAGTGTCTGTCCGTCCGTCTCTTTGTCTGTCTGTATGTCTTTCTGTCTGTCTGTCTGTCATCAATATTACTCAAGAAAGTTATCGACGGATTTTCATGAAATTTACATAATTTGTTAGTTATAGTAAGAAAAATAAATGATCAAATTTTTGTAACGATCGGTTTGTTTGTTCGCTCGTTTGTCACTGTTTTTAATTTTATGATTGTTAGCACAATAACTCAAAAAATAATGAATGGATCTATATGAAATTTATGGTAGTTGTTAGTCTCAGAACCAATATTAATTTTTCGTAACCGTTGCCTTGCTTGGCGGAGGTATGCGCTCTCAGAGTGCTCTAGTATAAGGATATTTAGGCATGTTAGGAGAAACGGATGATTAACTTTTGGTGCAGATCCATTCAATCATTTGTTTGTCTATTTGTCTGCCTGGTGTACTTGGTAGCACAACTCAAGCAGTTATGAACAGACATTATGAAATTGCCTGGCATTCTTGGGATTGTCAACCGAACAAGATTCGGGCTGATCTATCAATCCATTCGTCTATGAGTTCTTACGTTTGTCAGTAAAATAACCCAAACAGGGAGAGATAATCATAAATGAGAGGTGCAAATGACCAAATTTTGGCAACAATCGATTCGTCCATTCGTGTGCTTGACTATATGTTTTTCGGACTGTTTGTCAAAACATGACCCAATAATTAATTGACGGATCTTCAAGAAAACTAAAGGAGCAGTTGGAAACGTCATGAAGCTCAAATGACAAAATAGAAATCATGGTTTCAGGAAACAATCTAAATTTCAATAACATTGCCTCCCTTGTCGGAGGTATGCGCTCTAAGAGCGCTTCTCGCGTTTCACTTTGATTTATGTTTCAGCAGCACTGTCAGGAGCATGTGAATGTTTAGCCGAATTCAACACTCTTTCCAAACACAACGCTTGGCCCGCTTCTAGTGCAAACCTTTGTTTGGGGCAATTTTCTACCGGAATTGCGGGCATTTGACATCGCTGTCTTGTATTAATGCCAAGTGTTCAGTTAAAATAAGAGAATTTTTCCCATCAAGGGGACCCGTGGGAATTCTACGGCACCTATTGTTTTCTCTATCCTAAGTGCAAAGCACCTACGCACCGCTGTATATTATTATACACTATCTTAGTTCAAACCTGACGCACCTTATTTACCTGCGAATCTTGTGGAACCTTATCCACCTTGAAGTCGAGTGCCCGCGTACAACTTTTGTCAGCTTAATCAGCATAGAGCTAACTCACTTTATACAGCAGCCACGCCTTCATCGCGCGCATTATTTGACTCCTCTCCCCCCCCCCCACCAGCCCACCTCGTCTACAGAAACGCATCTCGTCTACTGCACTCTGACAATCTTTGTTTACTTTTATACACCTCGTCTACCACAACACACACGTCTCACTATCACAATCCACTTCATTTAATATACCGCACCTTATGGAACATAAATAAATTATCTTCCATAACGCACCTCACTTTACCTATCACACTCACTTTGTCTTACTTGCAGCATGCATTATATGAGCATCTATGGCGAGCACAAAATTTGATTATTACTATATCGTCTCACCTAACGTACCTCATTTTACCTAAAGCACTCACTGTACACTAACATGCAACCCTTGTCCACTGCGCACCTTGTCTAACTTAATGAACTTTATCTATCCCACCGGGCTTCTTATCTGCTGCTCTTCATCCAACTCTTCTCACAAATCAATAATACACAGAGCTTTGAAACGATTAACACTGAACAGAATACATTTTTGAAACTCGAAAGTTAGCATAATAGCAAAATTATCGTGTTGTATAGCTTTTATTAGCTTCACTACACAGAGTTTCCAATAATTTCAAATTTTAGACGCCCTTCCTATGATTTTTTGAGCAGCGCCCTAATGAGGAACTTGTAGGTTGCCTTAGCTAGGCGGTCTGAACGTCTTTTCTTTGAGTCCACTTTTCGACCGTGCACTTTAATACTGCGCATGATGGTGATTTATTCTGTTCATTCTTTCCCTACTTTCTGTTGATCCTTGATGGGAAGTGATCCGTTATCTGTTTGTCTTCTTGTCTGTTGGCTATATGACTGAAAAATTATTCACAAATCTTCAATAAATTAACAAAACTGTTAGGATTATCACGGAGAACAGCTGAATAAATTTCGGTGGTGATCCGCCTGTCTGTTTGTTCGTTCGTCTGTCAGTCTTCATTTCTCGTAACAGTGCATTTTTTAGAGGAGGTTTGCGCTTTGTAAATGTAAAATTTAGCTCTAGTCAGACATAGCTCCTTCCCAGGTTTCCTAATTTTCATGGACGAGGACAGGCATTGTTTTTTTTTATATTTTTGCAGAAAAATTCGCGTCAAAGTCGTCACTGTTCTGCTTCCATGAAGCAGGTCGTAGGTAAGATACTAGATTTTTAATGATAGCTCCAGCCACGCGAAATTTAGATCTCGGCCGATAACTGACTATCAGGAAGAGAGCTACAACAAGCTGAAGCCTTCGAAAATTAAAAGAACATAAGCTGTTCATCAATAATATCTCAGACCCGTATTATGATAATAAGAATGACAAGCCCTGTGATTAAAGACATATTTACTAAAATACATTTCCTTCAATGTCGAGCTTTCGATTTAATCTTGGATCATCTTCAGGAGTAGAATAGCATATGATGTGCGAAAATATGTACTGAGTCAAACTGCAAGTCTTCTGTCTTTATGACCTGCATAGCAGCTTAAAACAATGAGAAGCCGGCTCCTATTCTTTTCCCTCAAGCCGGTTCTCAAGATACGCTAAGTTTCTCCTATTTAATACTAGGAGCGTAAAGGTTGTACTAACGAAGGAACTAATGAACGAACTAAGGAAGAATGGAACGCCGAGAGAAACAAGCAAAATTAGATTAGGATACGAGCGCAAAAGCATCAATTCCACGACCAGTACGTGAGGGTAAACTAAAACTTGAATCTGAAAGAGCTTCACATTACTAACTTTCAAACCGAAATTTCAGGTCACTTTATACCTGTATGTATAAAATGCGCTATAAATTCAAACCATTTCATATTACTCCATCTCGCAGGGCGTCTCATCCAGGCAGCGCCGAGGCGCCGCTGATGCAATAAGGAGCTGCCGAGCGCCTGAGAGGAGGCGCCTGATAGCCTCACTTCAGCCTAAGCGAACACTTCATGTATTATGCATGGCCAGCGTACAGCTCTGCTCGATGAGCGACCCAATGACGTTAATTTGTCGCCGGTTTGTGTTAATTCTATAAATCTTATCCCGCTCCTGCACTTCCAGCACAGCTACAGCCACGCACAGGATATAGCAGTGCTAGCAAACTCAGTGCAATAAGAAATTTTAATTCACTTCTTGCTAAATCTCGAATGTTGTTTCCGTGACGGTAAAACAAGAAAAGCTCGTAGTGAAAGACCGGCCATCACCCACTATGGGGGCAATTTAACGCCTTCACTTTTTATGGTCCACTTATTCTAGAGCTTTGCCATTTTCACATCCCAGTCAACCCACGTGACTGTCTGAAAAAGATTATGATGATAGCTCAACTCGTTCTACCTCTTTTTCTGGGTGAGTTACAGATTCAATGCTGTCATTTCTGGTGGCCAGTTGACTCAAGAATTTTGCTATTTTTCACATCTCAGTCAACCCACTTGACTGCCTGAAATATAGGCTATATACGTATACATATCATGACTCAACTGCTTCTGCCTCATTTTGGGTGGACACACAACAAAATTCATCGCCATCATTTTCGTAGGCCGGCTAATTTAGTTACTTTAGCATAGCTCACATCTAGGTCAACCCACCTGACTCCCTATAAAAAATTATGAACATTGCTCAAATCTTTCTCCCTCTTTTAGGGTGAACAGACAAATACAAATATATAGATAAAAACAAATATTTTTAAATCTTAACGAAAACATTACCACCGCTTCGCACGCAGGTGTCCTCCTTAACTGACCGTGGGAAGAGGACGCGACGTACTAGTCTACTATCATGAAGGGAAAATGTTCCAGTAGAGCTTAGAATGAAGGCTACAGCTCCTGGTCTCCCTTTTATTCATACTAGTGCACCAAACGCGACCCTTTTGATGAATAAGTCATAGAAACATATATTTGAAAACATCTCGGCTCAACAAAAGGTTTGATATGTACCAAGTGCAACATTTTTGTTGAATAAGTCATAAAAATATATATTTGAAAACATCTCAGCTTAACAAAAGGGTTAATAGTCTAGATGAGACGTAATTAAGTGACATCACCCGTAGCACCGTTGAAAATGAACCTGTTCAAACACGGGCATGCAGGCAAGCGCCCAAGTGCCTTACCTCCCCGTATCCAAGATACCCTCTCCGCAACAAAAAAATTGGGTACCTCGGATTTTTTTTTTTTGTCAGTATTAGATAGGGGAAAATAAGGCTTCGGACAGACGGATGGACGGACTGACAGACAGCTCTCTTATTATAGTATAGATTGCAAACAAAATAATAATAAACTAAGAAGCTGGTCTATTTAGGTGCCCCTCGTTGAGTCGGCTGGTAGTACACATCATTTGATTTAATATGTTTAAGTTCCTTTTTTTTTTGCTACAAATTATACAGCAACTAGTGCACTCTGAGAGCGCATACCTTCGCCAAGTAAGGCAACGGTAACAAAAAATTCAAATTGACTCTGAAACCATGATTTCTTTTATATCAACTCTAAAATTTAATAATTTGTGTCTTTTAATAGTATCAAGAGTTTCTGCGATTTTTTTTAATATCCTTTCATAACTGTTTGAGTTATGCTGCTAACAAACATTTCGACAATCATAAGTCAAACATACAAAAAAACCAACCGATTTGCGCCAAAATTTAACCATTTTTTTCCACTCAACATTATTAACAACTCATGTAAATTTCATAAACATCCATTGAAAACTTTTTGAGTTATTGCGTAACAAACATTACGGCAAACACAACTCAAACAGAGAAACGAATCTGTCGATCAGCGCCAATATTTAATCATTCATGTCTTTTAAGATTACTAAGAATTCCTGTAAGTTTCATAAAGATTCACTCGAGAATTTTTGAGTTATTGTGCTGACAAACGTAAAATCAAACACAGCAACAAACATACGAACGAACAAACAGATCATCACAAAAATTGTTCATATACTCTTTACAATATACCTAACAACTCATGCAAATTTCATAAAAATCCGTCCTTAACTTTTTGAGTTATGGCATGAAAAAATGAGGCAGACAAACAAACATATAAACGAATGAACGGATCTTCACCAAAACTTAATCATCTGTTCCTTCTAACATACCTAACAATCCCTGTAAATTTCGTGAAAATCCGTCAATAACTTTTTGAGTCATCTTGGTGAGAGACAGACAAACAAACAGAGCAACAGACAGACAATCCCGACGAAAACATAACCATAACCTCCTTGGCCGAGGTAATTATATTGTGCAGTTTTGTTGTACGAATAGTGGACCAAATTTCACGGTGCAAGTTTGCTCTCTGAAACCAAACTTCTGCATGCAAAAATTCAAACATATTTAGAGCATTAGGTCGGACCACACAAGTGCATGATATGAGGACTGATATTTAAGCAGCTGCTCTTGATGTCTTTTAGGGAATATGGAATGTGTATTAACAGATTTCCTGATAAACCTGACAGATAGAAATAATATATCCGAGAGGTTTAAGACAAGAACAGCACTCATCTGATTGGCGTGAATTAAATAAATTCTCTTATTAGTTATTGCCCAAGCAAAAAAAAAGTTCTATTTTTGTCGGCATTTCTTTATCTGTCTTTTTGTCTGTCACCAAGATGACTCAAAGATTATGGACGGATCTTTATGAAATTTACAGGAAAGGTTAGAAACACTGGGAGGAACAGATGATTAACGTTTGCTGAAAATCCGTCCAACTGTTTGTATCTTTGTCTGCCTAATTTTTATCTCCGCCTAGGAGGTTATGTTTTCGTCGGGTTTGTCTGTCTGTCTATTTATCTGTTTGTTTATCTGTCTGTCATCAAGATAACTCAAAAAGTTATGGACGGATTTGACAAAATTTACAGAGATTGTTGGCTATATTAGGAGGAACAGATGATTAACTTTTTGTGAAGATCCGTCCATCCGTTTGTTTGCTTGTCTGCCTTATTTTTCTCAATGCCATAAGTCAAAAAGTTATGGACGGATTATAATGAAACACACAAGAGTTGTTAGGTATATCACAAAATGTAAATGACCAAATTTTTGTGATGATACGTTTCTTCGTTCGTATGTTTGTTGCTGTGTTTGATTATATGTTTGTTAGCGCAATAACTAAAAAAAAAAATGAATGAATCTTTATGAAACGTCCAGGAATTGTTAGTATTGTTGAAAATCATAAATGATTGAATTCTGGTGCAGATCGGTTGATTCGTTTCTAGGTTTGAGTTATGTTTGTCGTAATGTTTGTTACGCAATAATTCCAAAGTTTTGAATGGATCTTTGTGAAATTTACCGGAGTTAATAATATTATCAAAAGGCAAAAATGGTTAAATTTTGGTGCAGATCGGTTGATTTGTTAATATGTTTGAGTTATATTTGTCAAAATGTTTGTTACGCAATAACTCAAAAAGTTTTGAATGGATCTTTATGAAATTTAGAGGAGTTATTTATAATGTGGGAAGGCAAAAAGGATTAAATTTTGGTGCAGATCGGTTGCTCTGGTTCTATGTTTGAGTTTTGTTTGTCATAATCTTTGTTACGCAAGAACTCAAAAGTGTCCCAAAGATCTTTATGAAATTTGCAGAAGTTATTAGTAGTGTTAAAAGATATAAATGGATAAATTTTAGTGCAGATCGGTTGGCTCGTTTGCATTTTTGACTTATGCTTGTCATAATGTTTGTTAGCTGAATAACTCAAACAGTTATGAAAGGATCTTCAAAATGTTGCAGAAGCTGTTAATACTTTTAAAAGGCCCAAATGATTAGATTTTGGAGTTGATACAAAAGAAATCATGGTGTCAGAGCTAATTTGAATTTTTCGTTCCCGTTGCCTTACTTGGCGGAGGTATGCGCTCTCAGAGTGCTCTAGTGTCTTGATAATATCACTGAAAACGCTACAGTCTATGCGACACAGACAAGAAAGACTTGAAGCAGAAAGGTTACAGCAGTGAATGAGAGCTGCTGCAGCGTGAGCGGGAAAATGAGGAAACGACAAGTCAGAGAAAAAAGCCCTAAGGTTGAAGGCACGACAAAGGATCAATGAAGAAAATGAAGCATGTAAGAGAAGAGAAGATTCCGGAACGGCCTATACTAATAAAAAAATATCGATTATTGCGTGAATTTCCTCACGCGCAGGTCCACTAGTTGTAAAAGTAATAGAGAAACCGTCACAAAATTTGTAGGAATTGTTTGAAAAGATAAAAGTCACAAATGACCAAATTTTGGTGATGGTCGGTTAGTTCATTAGTGTCTGACTACGAATTTGCCTTCGTGTTTGTCAGAACACAACCTAAAAAGTTGAAAACGGATTTTCAGGAACATTACAGGAAGTTTTATTAATGTCAGGACACACATGACCAAAGTTTTAAAACTTCCTATAATTTTCTTGAAAATCCGTTTCTAACTTTTGAGGTTGTGCTCTGACAAACACAAAGGCAAATTCATAGTCAGACACTAATGAACTAACCGACCATCACCAAAATTTGGTCATTTGTGACTTTTCTCTTTTCAAACAATTCCTACAAATTTTGTGACGGTTTCTCTATTACTTTTACAACTAGTGGACCTGCGCGTGAAGAAATTCACGCAATAATCGATATTTTTTTATTAGTATAGGCTGTTGCAGAATCTTCTCTTCTCTTACATGCTTCATTTTCTCAATGATGAGAAAAAGAAAATCCTAGTTTCATGACTAGTTGAATTTTTCATTAAAATTGGCTTGCTCGGCAGAGGTATCCGTTCCCAGAGTGCTTTAGTTAACGAAGTAACAGTAAAATAAATGGGAACCCAAGAAGTTTCAGTATAACTGATGAAAGTGCCTTCAGGTCCTTGGTGCATTTTTCATGGAATAAAGCAATTTCAATATAGTCGATAATGTAGAGCTGTGACTATGGTGCAGGCCATTTGATGAGGCACATCACCAGGATATTCGCGAAACCTTTTCTTCTTGAAAGCCCGGGCGGAGACACTCCAGAAGCCCACCATTGTCGTCTGCCGCACCACTGTGTTGAGCGGTCCAGCTGGAGACAACACGGATAGCTCAAACTTCTACCATACCGCTGAGAACCTGCTACCAGCACCGATAGTATCAGCTACTTCCACCGCGGGCCCTCACCGCCCTACCAGTGTCGGCTTGAGCCGTCGCAATAGTTTACAAATCATAACAAACCGATTGTCTTCTCAGTAAATGTGTGCCTCAGCTGTCCTTCAGTCAGAGGTACAGCAACGACTCTGACATCAAGACTAGGGTACGTTATCATGAGGACAGCATGCCGGTACACGCAAGAAAACGAGTTACAGCTACAACATAAAGACGAGCACCACATTATCATGTGAACAACATAAAAACAAGAGCGGCATGACCAACATAAAGACGAGCGCGACGTTATCATGTGGACACCATAAGAACATGAGCAGCATGACCAACATAAAGACAAGCACCACATTATCATGTGGCAGGCGACGGCCAATCTAAGTTGGAGGGCGGCCGCTGGCCAGCAGGTCCCCGAGGGCTCATCAAGTGCCGATTGAATCGCGTCAACGACAGGCGGCGGTGAGCGGGTCAGTGTGTGTACTGTTGGTGTACTGGGTGTGTACTGGGAGCGTACTGTTGGTGTACTGGGTGTGTACTGTTGGTGTACTGGGTGTGTACTGTTGGTGTACTGGGAGTGTACTGTTGGTGTACTGGGTGTGTACTGTTGGTGTACTGGGAGTGTACTGTTGGTGTACTGGGTGTGTACTGTTGGTGTACTGGGTGTGTACTGTTGGTGTACTGGGTGTGTACTGTTGGTGTACTGGGAGCGTACTGTTGGTGTACTGGGTGTGTACTGTTGGTGTACTNTAGCGAAGGCGTGTAAATATAGAAGAGAAGCAATGAAAAAAGTACCTCTTAAAAGCGAGATTGTTATATTTGCTTATGCTGTCTTTATATCACTATCATGATACACGTGGGCAAAAATTTTGCTATTAAGATATCTGCGAGATCCACCAGTAATATAGTGTCAAGATATGTTGTGCATGTACAAGAAGAATTAGGGCACGCACACGTCTACGTAAGAGTTGCATTGCCATGCAATTCTGTATCTGATTGGACATTGCTATGTCACTAAAAGGAGTATCTAAGGTATGAGTCATTTCTGGCAGTTTGTACGTTATAACAAGTAGCAATGGCCAAGCTTTGGGAATATGTACCTCCGACTTTTGAATTAGTTTTTAGAGTTGCAATGACGCATAGGTTTTGCGTGACTTTCAATTTGGACCACGGGAGCGCTTCACGTTTTTGGAACAGTTGTGTCTGTGCGCATGATAACGGTTAAATCTACTAAGCAACATCGATTGCAAAACATATGTACAGTTGTGAATTGAAACTCAGAAGTAATTCAGAGACAGAGTCTAAAGTGAGCACGTGGTCCTGGCTGTAGTGGAATAGCTGCCCCGGCTCAGATTTTAAGCAGTTAATCTATACTATAATAAGAGAGCCGTCTGTCCGTCAGTCCGTCCGTCCGTCTGTCCGTCCGTCTGTCCGAAGCCTTATTTTTCCCCTATCTAATACTGAAGAAAAAAATTCCAAGGCACCCAACTTATTTTTTGCCAAACCGTATCCAGGATACGAACCCGGGAATTCCCGGTTATTAGTAAAGGTCTGATCACGGGCGTGTGTGAGCCAAAAGCACTTGGTGAACTTCGTGGACTTTGTGGACATAGTGATATTTGGAGTATTGTGAACTTTTTCGATACGATGGTAAGATAATTTCAAATACATACATTCATGACTTATTCAACAAAAGGGTTGCGTTTGGTGCACTAGTTCAATATAATATTAGATAAGTCGAAGCTGCATACACAGCAATGCAAGGGGAAAGACAGGGAGCAATGTTGCCATGTTTCGACTCTCGCACTTGAGGTTTGAGGTAGTTCGTTAAGATTTAGGAACAGGCGCTACTTATCGGTAGTTTAGGTTGAGAAGCTGCATTAGGTAAACTATAAGGTGAGTTATAGTAGCGTAAGGTTTGATTGTTTCATTATAAAAAGTGAGGACATTAACTGACCGACCGTGGACTTTCCACGGGTCCCGCTAGTACCTATTAATAGGGTTATGCCTCAGCGTTTCAAAAAGGAACGCTTACAAAAGAGATCTGCTTTCTTTGCAGAAACAATGGGCCGCAAAACTCTAGAGGGGTCGCGAGGCTGCAAACTTGAAGGTTGCGCCAAATTCTGCAATGTGGACAACAAAAGAATTTGTACAACATCAGAACAAATAATCAAATACCATGTGGACAACATAAGAACAAGAGCGGCATGACCAACGCAAAGACAAGCACCACATTATCATGCGGAGAACATAAGAACAAGAGCAGCACCACCAACATAACGACATGCACCACATTATCATGTGGACAACATAAGAACAATAGCAGCACCACCAACATAAAGACAAGCACCACATTATCAAGTGGACACCATAAGAACAAGAGCAGCATGACCAACATAAAGACAAGCACCACATTATCATGTGGCAGGCGACGGCCAATCTAAGTTGGAGTGCGGCCGCTGGCCAGCAGGTCCCCCAGGGCTCATCAAGTGCCGATTGAATCGCGTCAACGACAGGCGGCGGTGAGCGGGTCAGTGTGTGTACTGGGAGTGTACTGTTGGTGTACTGGGTGTGTACTGTTGGTGTACTGGGTGTGTAGTGTTGGTGTACTGGGAGTGTACTGTTGGTGTACTGGGTGTGTACTAAGAGTGTACTGTTGGTGTACTGGGTGTGTACTGGGACTGTACTGTTGGTGTACTGGGAGTGTACTGTTGGTGTACTGGGTGTGTGTACTGTGACAGTGTATCGCGTCAACGACAGGCTGCAGTGAGCGGGTCAGTGTGTGTTTTTCCTGCATGCACAACACTACATAGCTAGAGTACTTTTAGAGCGCATACTTCCGTCAGGCAAGGCAACGGTAATGAAACGTTTAAATTGGTTCTGAAACAATGATTTCCTTTGTATCAACACCAAAATCTATTCGCTTGTGCCTTTTGACAGTAATAACAATTTCTGTAATTTTCTTGAAGATCTGTTCAAAACTTTTTGAGTTATGCTGCTAACATACATTTCGATAGAAACATTAGTCAAACACACAAACGGACTAATCTATATCATCACCAAAATATGATTTTTTATGGGTTTCAACGTTATTACAATTTCTGTGAATTTCATAAAGATCCGTTCATTACTTTTTGAGCCATTTTACTCACAAACACAAAACGAACTCGAACGCCTCGTTGCGTAAGACCATCACCCGCGGTAGAGGGCAAATTCAAGGAAGTCATTTTCGATGGCCAGCAGATCCTAATTTCTCATATGGATGCTGTGTCCAACAAGGATACATCGCTACGCCCTTACTATATTACCTCCTTAATAATAACGTAAGGAAAAATAGAACGCCCCGTCCTCCAGACGATCTACCGCGGTGGAGGCAAATTTGCCGCAATGGAGAAAATTCAACGCCGTCATTTTTCATGGCCAGCTAGGCCTAGTTTTTGGCATGGATAACATCTAGGTCAACCCACGAAACTCCCTACAAAAAATTCTAAAGTTTTCTCAATTCCTTCTACCTGCTTTTGGATGGACGGAAAATATACAAATTTACACATATACAAATATACTTAAATCTTAAACGAAAACATTATCCCCTTTCTCATTTCGTTCGCGGGGGATAAACACAGACACAAATTGACAAACGAACTAACAGATCATCACAAAAATTTTGTCACATCCTCTTTGTGATATACCTAACGACTCATGTAAGCTTCATAAAAACACGTCTATAACTTTTGAGTTAGAGTTACAGCATCGAGTAGAAAAAGGCAGGCAACATACAAATAAGCGGATGAGAGGATCCTCACCAAACTTTAATCATCTGTTGCTTCTAACATACCTAGCAATCCCCCGTAAATTTCGTGAAGATCTGGCTATAAATTTTTGAGTTATCTGGTGGCAAACAGACAAACAGTAAGACAGACACACTTATAAACTCAATGAAAACATACCCTCATTGGCCGAGGGAATGGGGTACACTACGCGGCAATACGCGGCAAGGCTGATCGTCATGTGGGGGCTCACAGACAGAATTTGACTTATCAAAGATTTTTGCAGCAAGATTAAATCGGATGAAAATTTTAATTTTAATGTTTTTTTTTACTTCCACCGAGAACGATCATGGTTTTGTCTGTCCGTCATTCCGTTTGTCTGTTGGCGATATGACTCGAAAAGTTAGGGAGGATTTTTTATAAAATTCCGAGAAACTGTCTGCAATTACCGCGGGAAACAAATGGTAAAATTTTGGTGTCCAATCTTATTTATCAAGCAGAGATTACTTATTAATGATATGTATGTATACCTTATGATACGATCCGACGCGTAGCTATTAGTGAACTGTTGTACTTGTTAATTATTCACAACTGATTTAAATAGCAGATACCCTCGTCTATGCTATTACATCCGGCAAAGGAGCTTATGTTTTTGTTAAGTTTGTTTGCTTGTCTGTCACCAAGATAACTCATGAAGTTATGAACGGATCTTTTCAAATTTATAGAGACTGTTAGGTACGGTTTTTTGGTAAATATCCATCCGACCATTTGATTGTTTGTCTTTGTTTTCTAGGAAGCACAAGTCAAATATATATATATGGACTACTCTTTCTAAAGTTTGCAGGACTCGTTACGGTTTTTAATAGGAGCAAATGACCAAATTTTTTCTATTGATCTGTTTGTCCGTTTGATTGTTTTTCTTATTTCTTTTTTTTTATTTTTATTTAGTCAATAACGCAAGTAAAATTTAAGATATATGAACAGGTTTTCATGAAATTTTTCGGAGTTGTTAGAAATTTAAACGACACAAATAACCAAAGCTTAATGATCTGTTTGTCTGTTTAACTTTTTTAATGTTTCTCAGGAACACTAGTAAAAAAGTTAGTGACGGGCATTTTGCAATTTGCTATAATTATTAGAAACGGTAAAAGACTCAAATGACGAAATTTTTCTGACGATCGGTCAGTCCTTTTGTGTGCATAATATTTGTCAGAGTATAACTGAAAAGTTAAAAATCGATATCCATGAAATTTGCAGGAGTTGTTAGAAATATTAATAGACACAAATGAGGAAATTTTTATGATAATCGGTGATTCGTTTAATTGTATGTTCGACTAATGTTTGCCAAAATGTTTGTGGGAACATAACTAAAAAAATATGGACAGATGTTCAAGAAAATTGCAGTTGCTGCTATGCCACTGTCAAGAGGCACAAATTACCAAATTTTGATGGTGATACAATGTAAATCCTAGTTTCAGGACCAACTTGAAATTTTGGATAACCTGCCTTGCTTGGAAGAGGTATGTACTTCCAGCGTGCTCTAGTTATTCTTTGCAATGTCGAATATCTTTTCTGCTTGAATTTTTTTCCTGTAATAATTAGTGCAACTCACATTCAGGGCTCTTTCCAAAGACAAAGATAAACGTAACGAAGGAGTTAAACGTTTTTAAGTTTAAATGCCTAAAAAATTATCAGACAAGAATAACTTAAGTTGCAAAATCTGAGTTACGAACGTCAGTGCCATTTATGAAAATGTGGTTAGAGCAAATTTATGCGGACTGGCCGCCAAACGCATCTCATAGCCAGTTGCTGGGACCCAGACTCTCGCCTCAAGGACATGCGGGAAACCGAAAATACGATAGGTGTCCAGTGTTCATCTCGTCCTCTAGGAGACGGTTACTACGACCAGATAGGTATCCAGTGTTCAGATCGTCCTCTAGGAGACGGTTACTACGACCAGATAGGTATCCAGTGTTCATCTCGTCCTCTAGGAGACAGTTACTACGACCAGATAGGTATCCAGTGTTCATCTCGTCCTCTAGGAGACGGTTACTACGACCAGATAGGTATTCAGAGTTCATCTCGTCTTCTAGGAGACGGTTACTACGACCAGATAGGTATCCAGTGTTCATCTCGTCCTCTAGGAGACGGTTACTACGACCAGATAGGTATCCAGTGTTCATCTCGTCCTCTAGGAGACGGTTACTACGACCAGATAG
>LQNS02277097.1:417004-447298 GCA_001587735.2 Parhyale hawaiensis | reverse complement strand
CTTATGATATCCCTAACAACTCATGTGAATTTCATAAAAATCCGTCAATAACTTTTTGAGTTATGGCATAAAGAAAAATGAGGCAGACAAACAATAAACGGATGGACAGATCTTCACCAAAAGTTAATCTTCGGCTCCTCCTAACATACCTAACAATCCCTGTAATTTTGTCCGAGTCCGTCCTTACTTTTTGAGTTATCTTGGTGACAGACAGATAAACCCGACGAAAGCATAACCTCCTTGGCGGAGGTAAATATATATATAGATACTTAAATCTTCATTGAATACATAATCACCTCTCTCACTTTGTTCAAGGGTGAGAAATATTATTCATAAATACTGTATGCTTATTATGTGCGTAGCGTTATTGCCACAAGTTTAGCGAACGATTAATCCCACTTTTGTATTTCCTTTTGTTTCGTCTAGCAAGTCCCTCATTGCTTAGCTACGTGCTTGCGTGCTCGTCTCCTGGTATTCATTTAGGGATTAGACCTGAGGCACCCAGCGAGGAGCCTGCTGTTGTGGGGCGGTCGCCGCACCGGGCCAGCTGCACTTGTGGCGAAGACTTGAAGCTCCTTAGCTTAGCTACAGATAACCGCTGGGATTTGGCAGTCTGATAAGCAGTCGGTACTTATCGTAGAGTGAAGAGCCGAGGTTAGTGTTCTTGCGCAGGAATAGCTTGTGAATGAAATTTGTAAATGGACATAGTAGCACTGAAGTAAAAATTGCTTTCGACTGTGCATGTATGTACTATAGTATTATACATACAGGTCCATTACACCTTTGGAGGAAAAGGCACTCAACACTAAACCTCAACCACGGTGCCGCAAATAATGTTCCAGGCGGCAACTCTCGAGTCAGGAACGTGGATTGTCACCAAGACGGCCTACTTTTTTTTTTTGTCATTGGAGGTCGAAACGCTCTTCGCTTTTCAACGCCCCATGTTTGGAACTCCAGTACTGGCCTCATCAGTAAGTAGCCTCACCAGTTGGTCAGGCAGAAACAAAGCAGCATTTCGGCTACGGAGAGACAGTTTAATCCTTCCATATTTCTTTTCACATTTATTAATATACCCATCTCTCTCGTACTGACGTTTGTTTGATTACTGTAATAAATAATAAAATGTGTACTAAAACTTAAGTATCATATGCGAATTACAACGACTAACCTTAGTACCTTCAGACACAAATAGAGATAAACTTATTGCACGAAGCTAACTAAACATTTGCAAGATGAGGCGTAGCAACACGTAAATAAACGAAGTTGTAAAAACTAGCGCACTTTGAGTGCGAATACGTCCACCAAGCAAAGCAACGGTAACAAAAAATTTAAATTAGTTCTGAAACCATGATTTCGTTTTGTATTAGCTGCAAAATTTATTAATTTGTGTCTTCAAGCAGTAATAACAGCTTCTGTATTTTCTTGAAAATCCGTTCATGCGAGTTACTATCCGAGCTGTGTTGCTGACAAACGTTAGTCAATCACCCAAACAGACCAACCGATCATCACCAAAATATGATCATTTAAGTCCTTTAACGATTCTATCAATTCTTGCAGATTTCATAACAAAAAAATCAAACACAGCGACAAACTAACGAACAGATCATCACAAAAATTTTCTCACATACTCTTCCTGATATAGTTGGCAATTCAAGTAAATCTCATAAAAATCCGTCCATAACTTTTCAGCTATGGCGCTAATAAAAAAACACACAAACAAATGAACGGTTGAACGAATCTTCACCAAAAGTTAATCATCTGTTACGACTAACTAGCCAAACATATGAAAGACTGCTAAGTAAATTTTCTAAAGATCCCTCCATGACTTTTTGAGTTATCTTGGTAACAGGGAAATACACTAGCAGATAACCAGACAAACAAAGAGACAGACAAACTTGACGAAAAAATAACCTCCTGGGTGGAGGCAAAACTATAGTATTAAAGGCAGTACATTAAGAAAAGTCCAGAACCTTTACAGGCGAGTACTCAGCCGAGAAAGAAAGAGAAGCAGAATGCTCCATTGCTGAAGAGAAGTGAAACTGACTGTGAAGGACATCCCTAAGGCATATCCAAAGCAACCTATGGTGTCCTCAAAGGGCGTCGCCCCCACATTATAAGATGGACGTACTGGACTAGCTGTAAGAGGAGAAAGCAAGAAGCAAGGAAGCAAACCGAGCGAGAGGAAAAACAAAACCTCCAACAGGGAAAATTGATGGGGTTTCCCAAAATGCGACTCCCTGAAGAAATCGCACCATCTAAATGAACTACAAAATCAAAATTCTGGTGTACAATGGTCTATATGAAACAAACGGTAACAATCACCCTAAAGTTTGTAAAACCTTGCCATGGTCAAAACCACTCATGTTTATGTCTACTAATTGGTCTGACAGCTAAGAGTAACAATGTAAGCTGCTAGATGAAGTAAATGATATGAACAGAAATTAATATTATAAAAAACAACGTGAAAACATTACATACTCCAGCAACATTGTCTTTAAATTAGAAAAATGAAACTACTGTTGTTAACTCTTAACTAGCAAATGTAAAAACATCTAATTTTATGAACCGTTACGAAAAATAGAAGTAATCTTCTGGCCAAAATATATTTCTTAAGTGCTTCATTAATTTCATCATCCTTTAAGAACTTCACATCTCTAGCAACAAGACAGCTAACATCAGGTCGGTTCAAAACTTCTTGATGATTTCAAGAGAGGAATTTTAAATAATTTGATTCTGCATTATGCCTATTCTTAATACTTAAACATAACATCATTGTAGTTTGTAAGTTTTTTCTTTTTGATTATTAAAGCATTCAATATTTGTTTCTGCAATAATCGCACCTTCGCTTAATCCATCCGAAGAATACTGTAGACACGCTATTCTCTACAAGTTTCATAAAGGTTCCTCGGCAGCACAGAACAATCATGTGCTTTTGGAAATGATTCAATGAACGAGAGCAGTTGCAGGTGGTGGTTTATTACTTTTTCGAAAAGAAACTTCCAGCTTCAAAGATGAGGAAGGGGAGAGACCGGGACTCACCTTCTGTCATGATATTGTTCGCCCGCACACAGCGCTTATAACCAAAGCTCTCGTAGGAGACTTTGGTTGGGACGATTTGCCTCATCCACCATAATCTCCTGATGTGCTGCCTCGGATTATCACTTATTTCGAATATTATAAAATCATTTAGATAGCTGTATGATGACATCACAAAAAATTTGAAAATTAGTTGGATTCATATTTACCACCCCTAAGAATTTTACAAGAGAGGCATTCAAAAGCTCGTTGACAGAAGCAATCAAGATATAGAGAGCAAAGGATGCTACTATTGTGATTTTTTTTTATACACGCAGTTTTTCATTCTTAAATATAAACTTGAAAATCGGAAAAAAAATTTCGCACAGTTCTTATACATGAACGATTTATTTGAAGCTCTACGTTTAGGATCTTGAACAACACTGAAATAAAGAAGAACAAGGGTGGAAGATGGCAACCGACACCAGGTCGTGCTCTAGAACGATGGTAAATAAAAGTCAATAATAAACTACAACTAAAACACCTCGTGGCGTAAGACCATCACCCGCGGTAGGGGACAAATTCAACGACGTCATTTTTTTATGGCCAGCCTACTCTACAGTTTTGGCATTTTTCACATCTCAGTCAACCCATATGACAGCCTGAAAAAAAAACTATTATTGTGACTCAACTCTAGCCTCCTTTTGGGTAGACAGACAACAAAATTCATTCCCGTCATCTTTGATGGCCCGCTAATTCTAGATTTTTTTGCCATTGTTCACATTTAGAAAAACGCACCTGACTCCCGAAAAAAATTATGAACTTGCTGAGCTCCTTCTGCCTCTTGTTGAGTGGAGTTACAGATTCAACGCCGTCATATTTGAAGGACAGCTAATTCAAAATTTTTGCCATTTTACACATCTCACACATCCGACCTGACTACCTGAAAAAATTATCAACATAAGTCAACCTTTTCTGCTTCTTTTTGGGTAGACAGACAACAAAATTCATCGCCGTCATTTTTATGACCTGCTAGTTCTAGTTTTTTAAGCTTTGGTCACACATAGGTCAATCCACCAGAGTCTGTGCAAAAATTTATGAGCGTTGCTCAGCTCCTTCTACCTCTTTCTGTTTGGACAGACAAATGTATATCTATCTATCTATCTATCTATCTATCTATCTATATTATACTAAAAGTCTGTGAACCGGTCTTGCTTGCTTGTTTATTTACTTGTTTGTGATCTTGTTTGACACATCTTCTTCACTTTTAGATGGGGAATAAATTCGATGGTTAGGCTATGGGTTCCATGGGGAGGTATTGCCTCTGCTGGGGCATGGATTAGCTCTTTAATTCGATTGTATCTGTGATACGCACGTGGAACCTGCCCCTTGGTTGCAAGAACGGGCACGATAATTTAAANAAATACAACTGGAATACGTAACATATAAATTGAATTTGCTTTCGTTAGACAAGCATAGAATCTGTTGACAGTGAGCCGTATGGGCAGCTCCTTGACGGGCAGGAGAGGACGGCCGAATAGCGGGTGGTCTATGCCCAGCTAAATAATACTTGCTTTTTTGCGAAAGCGAAGACGATTGTCATGACGACCCAACGGGTCACGGGTCTTCTAGAATTATACGAAAACTCCGTGAACCGTGATTACTTACTTACTTATCTATTTACTTGTGTCTTGTTTGACACAGCTTCTTCGCTTTTAGATGGGGAAAAATTCAAGCCCCAGTAGTGCACATGGATGTATGCCCTGGGAAGTTTTAGAGTCCGACATTCCATCCATGTCATCGTTCAGGAGTCAGATCGAGACGGATATTTATGAAGCGTTGTAACGTGGATACCGACCTCTTTATAGCTCCGTTAAGTGCAGGAAGGAATTGAAATTTTATTCGTGGCCAGTATCAGCAGCCTAGCTGATTTTTTACTTGTGTCTTTTATAGACGGAAACAAGTGGCCCGGACCGTCATTATAAATTACGGTAGAAAATTAGCACCTCAGGAAAACTCTCGCTCTCTCCTGTGCTTATTACTGTTCAGAGGCTTCTTTAATAAAAATTCATCATTCTGCATAAAAAATTGGATATATATATATATATATTTATATTATGAGGCGTAGGTAAGTGATATCTCTCGTAGCAACTCAGAACAATGAACATGTCCAGACACGATCATGCAGGCAGGCCCAGGTCCCTCAGTTGGAGAGCCCAAGTGCGACCCCCGTATCCAAGATACCGTCTTCAGCACCTGAATTTTTTCTCCCGTAGCAACTCAGAGATATAAATATAGTTATAAATAAATAAAAACACAACGTGAATTATTATATGGTACTGATTCGAGAGCTAAAGTTCTACTTCGATTGTATCTGTGATACGGTAGTTCTTAAGCTCTACTGCATGGGCACGTTAAATTCGAAATGACTAGTGAAATACAGCTGGCATACGTAATATATTAATTGACGATGCTTACAGCCTGGGCGTTGAATATTCGTTATAGAAGCAAAGAATCTGTTTATAGTGAACCGTACGGGCAGGAGTGGACGGCCGAATAGCGTGCGGTCTATGACCAGCTAAATAACACCTGTTTTTTTTTCGGTAAAGCAAAGACGATCTTGATAACGACCCAGCGGGTCACGGGCGGTCTAGTATATACTTAAATATTCAACGAAAACATTATCACCTCTCATAATTCGTTCGCTGGTGAAAAATATCATGACTGTCGTGACGGCTCCGGAGCAGCTCTAACCGGTTTACTTTGGGACGTGGAAGCAGACGAGGCCTATGTAGGGTTTTCATATTTTCAAAGCCTTTTGCCTGAGGTGTCGCCTCATGGTTACTACACCAATCTCTGCATCAATGAGAGAACCAATGAGTCTCAAAGATCGTACCTTCTCTTGACATTCGGATCTACAGATTCTGCTTCTGAGTGGAAGTGTAGTTTCAGTTTTGTCCTGTCTACCACCATAGTCTAACCATTTCATCAAAGGCCGTTCAGTCGTGGTCAAATTCCTCTATATAGCGTTGCGAATTCTGAAGGTATTTCTGAGATTTTGTTCGGCCCAGATCTTAGCCCCGCCCACTACCTGTGTATAGAGAAACCTCAGAAATACCCAGAGAATTGCCACCGCAATAAAGGAATATGACTACGACCAAACTGCCTTGATAAAATGGTCAGACTATAGACTTTAATGTTGGTAATTGTAAAAGTTTTTCAGGAAGCTGCAATGCACTGCATTACTGCTTGTAACCTCAGCCGCGATTCCACGCTGTGAACAATTGTAATTGAGCAGCTCAACGATCTGATCACAAGAGCAGAGTAGCTTGCTGGCCTTAAGCGTTGTGACGTCATTACACCGTGAATGACAACTGCAAACTGACGAGAATCCATGAATATTTTTCCCTATATTTTGACTCTTGTATAAGTTTGTTTCAATTTTTTGACCCGCGGATAAGCACATCAGGAACTTAAAATGTAATTTTCTAATTAAGACGATGAATCACGCTTTGTCATTTTTATCCTTTATCTTTCCCAGTGAGTAAACATTTGCAAGAAAAGATTTCAACAATATCCATGCAAATTGAATTTTTTTCTGTTTTACTAACCTAAACTTATGATTAGTTGTGCATGTCCAATGCTAATGCATTCTCGACACCAAAATATGATTTCTGTAATTAAATCCAGGGATTTGACCTGTTGCCACCGCAATGCAGACAAAAAGTTTCTCTCGTGCAGCCAGTAGGGAGAAATATAACGATCAGAGACAAAACAATTATCATTAAGTAACAAAATGAAAATGCAACGATGTAGAAAAGCTACAGCGACGAAACAATTACCTTAAGGCATCTTGTGAAACGCGACAATGACGAATTGTTATCATAAGGAAAACAATTGTAATATTGTTCCTAATTTGTGCAACGTGAATATGACCAAAAGTGACGGCAAAGGAACAATTACCGCAATGTAACTTGCAAAGTAAGACGATAACAAATTGTCACACTGCAGAGACAATCACAACATAAACTTGTAGAGCGTGTTACTGACGAAAAACTTCGACGGCAGAAATTTATATTGCCGATCTGTGATATCGACAAACAAGAACTGATCCAAGTGGCATTGACAATGGTGCATAATACCCATAAGTCAAAATTCCCAAAATAATTTCATTGTTCAACTGTTTTGCTTCCTAATAATTTTGTTTCATAGACTTTACCTATTGCCAGGTTACCCAAGTTCCGCTCTATCCACTTTTTGGAATATCCATTCTATGCCGCTCCCGCCAATCCTAGCTCGCGGATATATTGAAGTGTCTGGTAAGCACCAAGTGAGTGTCAGCCACGTTCCTTATGGCATCCGACATGTACTGTATCTGTAAGTATTGTACAGGACCACTGATTGACTGGCTATTCTTACTTAAAGACTTAGATTCGTGGCTTAAAGTGTAGTTTTGACTGGGAGTTGTATACACCTTGGGAATAGATATGTTCCCTCAAACTTGAACGTCAGAAAAGCTTTCGCCGGAACACAACAAGCAAGCCCTGGTAACTCACCTATTTATCGAAGTAGCCCTCTCGACGTATGATCAGAGGTAGAGAGCATAACCCACTGCCAACTCACCCACACCGTCAAGGTAACCATGTGGGAGAAATAGGATTATAACACTCAGGTAACTCACCGACGACGTCGAGATAACCCTGTCGGAACCTCATGGGGTCGGTGTTGACTTGGCACATGTAGAAGCCCCGGTCCTTCTCCTGCACGTTCTCTATCTTCAGATGCCAGGACTTGTGGTCGTCGTGTAGGAGGGAGATGCGGGGGTTACGGGTGATCACCTGCTTGTGGATCGTCAGGATTGTCTGAGTGTCTACCTGCACCCAGGCCACCTGTAGCAAAGAAAAAAAATGTTACATCCCTCGCCGTTGCGGGATCAGGCTTGTACAAAGTGGAAACTGCCCAAGTTGTTTTTTAGACTGACCACTGTTTTCCCGAAGCCAAATAGATCATCGCTATTTTAGACTTTGAGCAAAAAGAAAATCTTGTTCGTGCATTTACAAATACGCAATGAAAAAGGAGCGTCTAATTTCTTTATTTTGAAACTAACCCGCTTGTCTCTGATCCCGAAATGTGCGCTGCACTCTCTGAAACCTCGTCCTGAGGCACCTCTAATTTTTTTTTTTCGGTGTAGATGACATTGTCACAGAGGGAGCCATAAATTTTCTTTTTAAATAAAGAGGAGTAAATTTGCAATTTTTTTTCAGTAAACTTCAATGACATGTGAAATAACTCACTCTACAGATTTTCCAATTACGGTGTACCTTTGAATAGTTATCACATACAGAAATTGCGTATGAAGCGAGTGGGCGATATACGCAGCGAAGTTACAGAAAGAAAAAGTTAAAATGATATAGGCATACGGGTGCAGCTTGTCGAAAACTACCCCTAATATCTGGTATCTCAGACGACTGGCACTTTTGTTGCAGTGTAAATACTCAGCGTGTAATACTCGAATAAAATAATCTTACTGTCATGTCAAATAGTACAATTCCATCTTTCTTAATTAAGCTTTAAGCTGACTGCTAAGCATTGGAAACATAATATGAGTTTGTTGCGGAGCAGCTGCGTGAAGTTTCGCCTAATATTTCAATCTATATGAAATCCATTCAGCCGTCGACTAATACTCCTGGTGATGAAAACGTATAGAATAATAAAATTGTAAAACAAAGAAAAACCTGCAGACTTATTTCGATCGAGAAGGGAAAATTCGCATTCATTCACGAGAGAGACTCTCTGAGAACACCAACGTCGCCAGGCGAGGCAATGCTGTTGAAAATTTTATATTGGTTCTGAACGATGGTTTCCTTTTTTGTCAACACCAGATCTCCTGTCTCTCATAATCATAATCATAATCTCCTGTCTCTCTCTTTGATCTCCTGTCTCTCATAATCAGGAACCAGAGCGTGTAACGGGAGACCTCATTTTGACTAAATTAAAACTTACCGCCGTGACCGCATGTAGCTAAATTGCATCTCAAAGATAAGTCCAAGTATTTGAGAGTCGGACCTCAGGTTTTCGTAGCTTGGGTTCCTAATTCCAACGAGAAATATAAGCAGTGTTATATTCTTGATGCAAGAGAAATCATAGGAACAGTTATTGCTCGAACTTTCTCTACAGGACGACCACCATTTGACTGTGTTTGTGCATGGGCGCAGATCAAGTAACCGGTCATTCCAAAGCGGGAGATGGGATGAATGAAATTGAAAAAATACGGTGATATGTTCTGTAATGAGCACTGTGGGCTATACATGAAGTGTAATGAAGACTTCACTTCAATGAAGAACTTAAATCAGGGCTCCATACTGGTCCAGATTTTGCTTCTGATGCTGTGAGAGTTTTCACCAGCCTCCACTGCAATTTTTATTGATAGTTGTTTATTCTTTACTAGTATTTGTTCATTTCATTTATTTATGTGAGTTGAGGGATAAAATTCGTAATTTTCAATGACTTTTTTTTGCGGAATTAACTAAAATACCCATAGGCTGCTCAGCCGTACCGTTCGTCGATGTGACATCTTTGATCACGCCACTTTTTGGTGCTAGTTTCACGTGAGTCCTTCCGTTACGCTCTTTGCTTCCTGTTCATGATACTGTATTCCTAGCAATGTCTAAAAAGTTTTTGAATATCCGTCCATAAATTTTTGAGTTATGTTCTGACAGACAAAAAAAAAAGAAAATAAATAAAAATAACTGAGACACATACAGACGAACAGTTCATGGTCAAAATTTTATCAACTGTTTCCAATAACATACTCGTAGTTTGTAGTTCCTATACATTCCTCGAAGATCCGTTCATCTTCTTGAGTTATGTTTTGGCGTACAAAAAGACAAACAGATAGACTAACACACAAATAGAGTAACAGATCATCAACAAACATTTATCATTCGCTCCTGGTAACATTCATAATATTTCCTGAAAAAAATCATGCTAATTCATGGATTACTTTCGAAATTACGTTTAAAAAAATAACTGATCAACAAACGGTTGAATGAATCTTCAACAAAAATTAATTATCTGCTCCCCCTAAGATACCTTATAGTCCCTGTAAATTTCCAGCAGATCTGTCGATAACTTTTTCAGCTATCTTGGTGACAGACAAATTGAGAAATTGACAAAGAGAGAGAGAGGAACTCCTAAAAACACATAACCTCATTGGCGGAAATAATTTGTTATAGGTCTTCAAATAGAGTCTGCTCAGCGTCATTAGTTAGCTGGAGCAGCACTGCAGGAATTATTTTATATACACACCCGGCACTCGGTATCTTGGCTCTGCACAGATGAGTAAGCTCCTTAATTAGGTAAAAAGTAGAGGTAAAGTCAACTAGGCCCCACACTCGTACTGGATTCAGGCTGGAGATAAAGGCAAGTTGGTAAAGAAGACAGCTGCAGTAGCTCACAGATCCTTGAGAGCTATGGCGTCATCGACGGAAGGTTCTTATGCAGCGACCTGTACCCTCCGACTGATCCCATTTCTAGCTAGGGTCAGTACCCCCGCAATAGCATGCGGACAGTAAATGCTGACTTATAACGCTAAGGACCACAATAACGCGCCTGCTCGGTTGGCAGACGCAAACCAGTGAGTTTCAGTGTCATTTTAAATCGACATCTACAGCCTGCCACTACTGGAATTAGGAAGTCGCTTCTCAACTTCAAAGGAAGCGAAGTTGACGCTAAGTCTTGGAAGAGACTTACTACCCCAATCTTACTTTTCGACCACAGTAAACTCGTCGTGGCTTCACTTCTTCATGACTACCTCACATTACTTTCTAGTTCTAGCAGTTCTTGTTCTACTAGCTAGTTCTAGTTTAACTAGCACGAGAGTTACCCTAATACCAGTTGTCACAGTTCCATGTAAACGTGTTCCATTGTACCAGTTGCAGTTGCACTAGTGTCAGTTTACCTCCAGCTATGATCCACTACATCCATGTTACTCTTCTCTCCAGACAACAGCAGCAGAAATCCCCCCCCCTTCCCACCTCTGAGCAATTCAGCAGCGAGTTTTTGCCCGTGTGAGGAGCTCGGCAAAATTTGATCTCGCCACCTTCCGGGCGCTCAGCGTCCTCGCCCGCAGCCGCAAAAACAATCGATAGATATTTGATAAATTTCTTCAGGGGCGCCTGGGCCCCGGCAGATTATTGGGGGCGTAGGAGCGCTTCTGTACAGTGCCGGTAGACTGTGAGACTGTGCCCGAGGTAGATTTGTTCCGTGGACAAAGATGTCGAGTCTACCGAGTGGAATGTTGTCACCTACGGATATGTCGCAAAACTACAGTTTACAGAATGTTTCTAATGTCAGTATGTTCCCTCTGCTGCTGCTGCATGCGTACCATCCAGAAGAAAATCCACGATTATTAATAATGGTATGAGAATCACCTGTGCATTTCTCACCCGAGTAGCGTTTGGGGTGACAGGTGTACAGGAGATCCAAGTGTGATTTAGGCGGAGTTTTTTCTTGAGTCAAATTTAGATTGACAATAAAGAAGGACTTTTTCTTCATCTATCTGTTACCAAGTATAAATGGGATGACGGTCTCATAAGACGAATGAGTTCAGCTGTCATGAATGACGGCGACAAATTTGAGATGATACCCATAAAATCTACTGTTTGGCGGGACGATTTTGTTGGAAAAGATACACTGAGTTTGCAGTTTCATTCTCATTTTGATGAACAAAAGCAGTGCGCGAAGTTAATTCTTATTCTACAATGTAGGTAATATTCTACTCCTGCGAGAGGGTGTCATGAATATTGATTCTTCTTAGGCACTCGGGTACAGAAAAATGAAGATCGATATAATATGGAACTGGTCTGGAAGACGCTGACAATTGTTTGTGCCCAGGATAAAGAATACCGATATTGTTAAGCTGCGGAAAAGACATTAAAGCTTTTGTGGGCACTGTTTCATAAGATATTAGATAAATAATGTGAAGAAAGAAATTGCAACATGGATAACAAACACCCGGGGCATCATCACGGCGAAGAGGAAAATTCTGCGCAGTAACTGAAGAAAGCCGTCGCAGAACATCGAACAGCCTGGATGTTGTCTCCTAACGCATAATGAAACGAAACCAACTAAGTCGCAAATTTTATTGCGACATTACTGATCGAATACAAGTCTACGTTTGACTGTTAGTTATTAGCTAAATGAGACAGCTGTATTAGATGGAAGCAGCGGAGAAATATTATGTAAGAGAAAGACCCGCAAAGTTCAACAAAAGCCGTCTAGTGATAAATTGGTAGGTGTGGGCGTTAGTATATACTGCCTATTTACCGCATACATAAACAATAAAGAGCACTTGAGCCCTCTGAGAGCGAATACCTCCACCAAGTAACGCAACGTTGTTGATTCATTCAAATTGACCCTGAAACCAGGGTTTCCTCTTGGTCATCGCCAAAATCTGGTCATTTGTGTCTCAACATAAATGACATTACCAGCAAATTTCTTGGAGTTCCGTCAAGACATTTTTAAGTTCTGAATTAACAAATCTTAAAATAAACCTATATTCGATCGAAGATATGAACGAACTGATCACCAGGAAGATTATGTCATTTGTGCCCTCTAATATGTCTAATAAATCCTGTAAATGATTATCCATGCATAACTTTCTTAGTTATGTTCCGATAGACATAAAAAGAATCATAGAAGCAGAGAGACAAACGGACTGGCAGATCATCACAAATATTTAACCAGTTGCTCTTCGCAGCATTTCCAACAACTTCTGCAAATTTCATGAGATTTGCTCTCATGATAGCGCACGGTATTGATTGTGTAAATGTTGGAGTCACGCCAACAAGAAATAAATATGCAGAGAAACAAACAAATGTGCAGATCTTCGCCATAAGGTAATCATGTGTTTCTCCTGACATACCAAACATTTCCTGTAAATTTCATAGGAGTTGCTCATACCTTTTTTTAGTTATCTTGGTGATACATGGACGGACATTCTCCGAAAAAAACATGCTTCTTTGGTGGAGGTAATAAGTGACTACCGAGGAATTTCAGTGGTTCTCGCAATCCAATGATTGAGAGAGAGAAAAAAAAAAGAAAAAGGTTTGAAAACGAAGAAAAAATTCGTGACAGTGAAAGCAAATGCAGATTGGAGAAGCGCAGACATGGAAGGAAAGCTACAGCTAAGTACCGCATAACGCGGTTCCCATAGCGCGATATTCTCACTACGCGACAGAAAATTGAGTTTGAGGAATACACATAACCCGATTTATACTGCGCGAATCGTTCAGGAAACTTATATCCTCCTTGATATTTTCTGCGATACTTTTTTTAACAAAATTTCACTTCTCCGGCACTTAAGATAACATGACATTAATTGATTAATTCACGATACTATTTTGCACTGTATGATAGACCAAAATTTACGTTTTTTTCATATTTTCCCAAATAAAAATTCACGCTGCTTCCTCATTTTCTACATTTATCCTTTGTGGTCCTGTCATCCGTAAGTCCTCTTTTCATTAACCTGCCGCTTTCTCATTCTCCTTCTCGCGACTATCAGCAGCTATTATTATCTTCTGTAACCTTTCTGCTTCAAGATTTTCTTGACACTGTGTTCGCGTAGATGCGTCCTATCTCTCCGTTGGTAGCACGTCTTTGTTCTTGAGACTGTAGTAGTCTCGTTCTTCCTTTACGTTCTCTGTCCAGTCTCCTTCTTTTTTCACGCGAGTCTTCCATATTGAGAGGCAGAAGTAAAATCTTGAGTAAAACACTACAATTAATTTTAATGCAACTCCAGTCAGCTTATATGCACTGTGATCGCACCATAGCTATGATACCGTCTTTCAAACTCAAATATCTTCTTCTTTGAAGTGCTAAAAGTTTTGCCAATGAAGCGAAATATACTCCGTAAAAAAAGACAGTAAGCTAGAGGAAGTAATTGTCTACTGCCCGTGAAAAATCAATTCGTGAGTGCTTCATTGATCATCTGCCGAGTTTATACGTCGTGACCTCAGAGAAAAAACATAGCAATAATATCAGACTCCGGAAGCTGCAAATATATTGTTTCAATTTCAAGAAGTGTTTCAAGCAAAAAATGCATTCCGGTATAAGAATAAGGATAACAGTTCCGCCATATTCTGCAACCTGGTCATCAAATCTCTATGAAAACGTGCGTCTTCCATTATGAGCGGCAGAAGTAAAATCTTCAGTAAAAACACTGCAATAAACTTGAATGCACTCCAGTCAGCTCATATGCAAAGTGATCGTACCGTAGCTACGATTCTGCCGTTCTAGGTCAAACATTTTCTTGATTGAAGTGCTGAAATTTCAGCCCTTGTTTCTTAAGCAGCTGGCACGAAATAAATACATGAAGAGTTGTGTTATATTTGGATAGATTCCAGGGCTCGGTGAGAAGCAGGCAGTAAACCTCAGGTAAGAGGTAGTAAACCAATGGCTTTAGCCATGGGCCGTAATAAAAAGAGGCAACGAAGTGTCTTCTGAACAACTAGTTGATTAGGCGAAACTTTTGAGATAGAAAATTCTAGTTGCACAACATACATGTATAATTAGCGCAACACTGAATTCTCATAAAAAAATGGGATCAATCTGCATGCCCTGCTGGGTATGAGAGTTTAATAAATGTATTAACTAATTGGTCAATAGTAGCTATCACAATTTTAATGGCGCTTCAAGTGGACCCGTGAAACGTTCACCTTTGAGCTTGGTAATGCCGTAACTACTTTACAACACGAGAATATTGGCTAAAGGCAGACAAAATCTAATTGATGGATCCATTTTTGGGAAACTAATTATCAACTATAAAAATTTCTTAAAAACAAATGTAGAAAACACACATGAAAAGGCACCAAATGTGGGGGTAGCCGCTTTTCATGGAACATTGTTATATTTCTTGGCACACCCTATCCACGCTACCGCTCAACAGGACTCCGGCTTTAAGTCTTGACTAAACACTTCCTCACGCTAGGAAAATTAGGGAAGTTAAGTTCTTACGCAGCAAAAGCTCATGCAATATCTTACGAAAGTGCTGAAGAAAAATTGACGATACGTAGCGCTGAGCAAATTCAGAAAACTTAACCCATTTGCTACAGCTATTTTTAATGGCAAGGAAAGACAACTTGCATAAACTTCGTTCGAACAGAGGGTCGTTACAATAAGGCACCGCCTCGAATACGGTGGCGGTGCAGACATGCGCCCCCTCATCCGTGCTGGTACGAGGAAATTTTCATTGGGGGATAGGCGAAATAAAATGTGGAGGAGCATCACAATGGATACACACATGTATGATGGCTACATGGTACCAAGTTGGAAGGGTGGTAACTTGGCTAATTATTGGGGAGCTTATGCGCCTTCTCCGTTAGGTCGCCACTGCACCCTACCACAAAGCAGCGAGATGTCACAGCCAACGAGGCCATGCAAACTTGATTCGTACAGAACGTAACTCAGCAGAAACTATATCGAAGATTGCGGTGCGGCAGAAGAACAAGCAAGTAGCGTCGTCACAACGAAAAAAAAAAAAATTCATTCAAAAGAACAGTGTAAACTGAACCGATAACATATGTTGCCGCTTGTATTTTTATTATTTAGCACTGTTTCATTTACCCTCACATGAAATAGTAAAGAAGATATATATATTTTCAGTTGTAATGACAGGTAGAACATTGAGAGGTGAACTATAGCAACACAGTTAAAGTTAATAATAACGAGAGCACGCTGACAGCTCATACCTCCGCCAAACAAATCATAGTAAATAAACTAGTCCTTGAATCGGAATTCCCTTTTCATCTTCACCACAATTCGCCCATTTGTGGTTCTTTACATCAATAGCATTTTCTGTAATTTCCTTGAAGATCCGTCAAAGACCTTATGATTATGTTCTGTCAAACAATAAGACAAGCAATGGTCAAACGCACAAATGGATGAACCGATCATCACAAATAAATGTTCAAATCTGTCTATCAATATTTCTGACTAATGCTACAAGTTTCATGAAAAAAAATATCCGTTAACAATTTTTTGGGTTATGTTGATGACAAACACGAAAGCAAACATAGAGACAAGCAAGCAAACAAACAAAAGGTCTAATAGATAACGAAGATTTGGTCATTTGCTTCTAGTAACATTCCCAACAATTGGTGCAAATTTCATGAAGATCCTTCCATAATTTTTCGAGTTATACTACCGAGAAAATGTAGGTGAAAAAACAAACAAGCGGTTGAACGGATATTCACCAGAAGTTAATCATTTGTTCTTCCTGGCAGATGAAACGAAACCTGTAAATTTCATGAAGAACCTTCCATAACTTTTAAAGTTATCTTAGTGACAGACAGACGAACAGTCAACCAAACAGACAAAAAGATAACCTCCTGGTGGCGGTAATAATATCGAATTGTGTGCAGTGGTGGAATGAAATCCCAACATCTTAGAGCTGATGAAAACGGCAGTGCTAGCACAGAAATCTTCCAGTACTTGAACAGCAATTTTACATCTTATAACCGATCATGAACTTGGGGTAGTAGCACAAATGCCGTAACAATAAGAATAGTTCTATTCTACCAGTGATATTATAACATTACCGCACTATGTGGTGCCATTAGTAGTAAAATTGACTAGAGAACTCTGAGAGCGCATACCTCCGCCAAGCGAGGCAAGGGTAGCAAAAAATTGAATTTATCTCTGAAACCATAATTTTCTTTGTATCAACTCTAAAATCTATTCATTTGTGCTTTTTGATATTAATAACAGCTTGTGCAATTTTCTTGGAGACCCGTTCATAACTTTTGAGTTATACTGCTAACAAACGTTATGGCAAACATGTGTCAAACATACAAACGAACAAACCGATCTGCACCGAAATTTAACCATTTATGTCTTTTAACATTACTAACAACCCCTCTGAATTTCATAAAGATCCATTCATTATTTTCAAGCTAATGTGCCAACAGGCATAAAATTAAAAACAGAAACCTACGAACAAACGGATTATTACAAAAATTTGGTCATCAACTCTTTGTTATATTGTTAACAACTCATGTTAATTTTAGAAATAACCATCCATAGCTTTTTGAGTTATAGCATTGAGAAAAACGAGGCACACAAGTACACAAACAAACGGATGGACATATATTCGTCAAAAGTTAATCATCTGTTTCTCCTAACATACCTAACAATCCCTGTAAATTTCGTCCAAATCGGTTCATAAATTTTTGAGTTATCTTCTTGTCAGACAGGCAAGAAGAGAGACAGATTGACAAACAAACACGATGAAAACATAACCTCCTTGGCGGAGGTAATTACATTGTATTATCACCGCTGCGATAAAAACCCATTAATTTTCATGCTGGCACTCGAAAATCTGAAAACAATGTGGGCTAAACATAAGATTTAATTTTTGCCGGTCTTATTCCGGTGAAAACCAGTTCAAAAACAAGTTAGAACTTCAATACTGATATCCCTTGAAGCCGTGAGAAATAATGATTCATCGACTAAGCACTTTCACGTGAAACTTCAGAAAAATCATTTATAAATTCAGTTCTGAAAAAAAAAAAACGAATCACTTTGACAAAACTGAACATATTTGCACAACAACTCGATATTTCAGTGTTTATAATACCTAAAATATTTAGTGAATATCTTAATTTGGGCTAACGACGAAATTAGCCCAACAGCTGCTCAGATCATAGGTAAAGTCACATAAATATTAGCGCGAACGTTTAACTTTTCAGCGGTGACATTACGCGAAATACCAGCGCAGAGCCTCAACACTTTCGATCTAATGCGACATAAACTCGCAATATATGAACGGACTTGGTCAACATGTCGGTACTGACGTCACGTGCAATATTGACCCGAAAAACTTGACCAAGCAATTTTACAGTCTCTTTAAATATATTCAAGCAAAACGATTCAGCTTCAGTTGTCTCGTCAAAGCAGTACTTTCGAAGGAGTTTAATACATAACACCAAAGACTAGTGAAATATTGAAGAAAAAACGTTATGATTTCAGTTCTCGTATCAAGTCCAAATTAGAAAAGAATTCGAAATTTTTTGTATATATTACGTGATAAGTTAGAACAAATGTAATAAAAGAAACAAAAGAGTTGCCACCGACACGTGGACTACTCGTAGAAAACAAACTCAGTATTTCACTACTAATATCGCCAGAAATATTGCAGTAAAAATTCAGCATAACTTCACGGCGGTTGTCACCCTGCAAACGGCTGCGAAATCTTCACTACAAACCTCCTAAAAACTCAAGTCTCGAGTCGCAGTCCCCGGGAAAAACTCGCAAAATTGTCCTTATCACAAAAACTATCGGTTAAATTGTCGCGGTTTTGACGGCAAAAAACAGTGCGCTTGTCAAGGAGCTGCTAACCGGCAACTCGGGCTGTTTGGGGAAGAAAATTCAGGGGAATGTGGGTAAAATTTGGGAGATTGCAGGGGAGGTCAGCGAGGGAGGCGATAAAGTGCTGCAAATGAAACGATACGACCGTCCGACTTCTTCTACTTCCCGCGCAGCTGATTTCTTTCTGAATTTTAAGCGGAATGAGAAGTATATAAAAAATAGACATGATATGGTACGTAAACTCTGGTTGTATGTAGATATGTTCTTCCGTTGAAGTTAAGGAGTAGAGTATCGAAATGAACTTTATCCTGCCGTCTATCTGCAAGTAAACAAGTGTGAACGGTTAGCAAGTACTGCTGCAGAGAAACATCGGCATAGCAAAACGAATTTATAACTTTGTTCCGTCGAATAGTGAGGTCAGTTGTCTTTCATTGTTCCTGAAGCATTGCAAAGCCTGCAAGAGATGTTGTATCCGCTAACCTTCGTAAATTTGAAATTCCTTACGTAGAAAAAGTAATACAAACTTTGTCACTCCCTGCTATCAAATCACTAGAAAAAATTATTGCTTGCTTATTCCATAACTTTATTATTACAACGCGTGCACTGAAGCATATGCCGTGTAGCTTTGTTTTGCAGGGATTTCAACCCAATAGAGAAATATTACTGACAAATAACTTCTTCCTTTGCCGCCACGGTAGCAGCAGGCTTACGTTCCGCCACACAAATTTTAAGTCGGTGACTCGAATAAATTCTGTATACTTCAGTAAAAAAACACGTTTAAATACTAATAAAATGCAGTTGCCTTCTCAACATGCTTCCTCAGTACGCTAACCATTTCTTGGCAGGGTCTTTTTTTTTTCTTTGCAAGTTAAACTTTAGGAGACACTTAAGCTAGATGTGTTGGACAGACACACAAAAATTAAATTGTTCTCGGAGTTTGTTGCAGCAGCAACTTGGAGGACGGAAAGAAGGTTCAAAAGTCTACGGATTTAACTTCAAATATTTAAGTTACTTTATATTGTACACTGTTTAAAGTACCCTAATAAATGTGCTCGCCATACGCGTAATAGAATGACGTGGTTTCTAAGCACCCAGCGAACCACAGTATGAGATAACAAATTTGGTTAAGCGCTTGAAAAAACCGTGAAATTTGCCTATGACAACTTTCCGTTATATTACTCGAGATGCATTCATCCTTCTTTCACCTAAAAGTGTAATTGCTATTTTTTCTCATTTTTGAAGATCAAATGAAAACTAAAGCTTTGAGTGAAAACAAAATGTGAAAAATAGAAGTAGTTCAGGATGGTCGACTGGTAAAACAAGTTTATTTTAGTCTGCCTAGGAACTCCACGTGCGTATGCTATGCACTCGAATAAACCAATAAAACGAAGCAATAGTTAATCTTTTACGCTCAAAAAATGATCATCCAAGCGTATCAGTCGCGCAGAATCATGGCCGCCTATAGTTCAATTAATGACGAGGAATCCAGAATAGAGTGTCTCAGACTTACGCTGCCACCCACGACAATAGCCCCAACCTATTATTTTATCTTTTGAGAACTTATGGGCAGAAATATATGTATCTTAAATTTGAATGAACAGTGCAACACGGTGCAGAGACTGTTTGGCATCATTTGTTATCGTCCATTGGGAAGATTTGGTAATAATATTCTTTTGTTCCTTTTTTTTACCCACAGTAGCAGCAGACTAAAGTTTGACATTGACTCTCAAGGATGGAGCTATTCCAATCGATGATAATTCCAGAGTACTAAAAATCTTGGAGAATGAGCTTCTTGGTTGGAAGGCGACCGTCCTGATCGAGACACTTGGCTTTTCTATTACTGCTGTCCAACTCGCCTTTACACTGCTCGCGTCTTTCGGTAGGTGCTTTAGGTTAGATAAGGTGTGTTAGGATTCCTGATATTTGTTAGGTTAGATGTGGTGCGTTAGGTAAAATGAGGTATGTTAGATTAGATTATGTAAGTTACAGTAGGTTAGATGAGGTGCATTATGTCAACTGTCAACATCAGCACGGCTATCGTAAAGTGGGAGGGACGACGTGCGTTGGGTTAAACGAGACGTGTTAGGGTAGACAGACAACGGTAAGCTAAACGGAGTTCAAGGTTAAGTGCCGGGCGTTGCTTTAGATGGGTAGGTTACATGTGAAGAGCTGCGTTGGGTAAAACTAAGGTTAGTTGTAATAGCGTAGCTTTGGGTTTCTGCATTTCAGAGAGTAAAAATATCTAGAACTAGTGGTATTTTCACTGGTCACGGCAGTAAATATTATTATGGGTCTTATAGACTTACATTTTCATCGGTATTTGTTATTGGTATTATAATAATTAATACCTACGGGAAACTGCAGATACTCGACAAGGCAAATGTTTCATTCATCTTTTATAGCCGCAGTCCTATATTGGCTACATTAATTTTCATGTGTAGTACTTTTAGAGTAAGCGCAGGTGAACGTATGAATGAGTGGATGGACGAGCGGAACCTGGGGAAGATAGTGTAGATTTCTGTGCTCTAACGTTTAAGTCATAGATGTATATCTTGCTCAGTAAAATGATGAGTACAGTTCAGTTACAAATGATAGTTACGTCAGATCTGAGTGTTTGCGCATACGGCCGTACAAACCTTCAAATTGTGACTTCAAGCCAATAGTGCCACTCCTATTGCAACAAGGAATCTTGGGTAATCCTACAATGTCTATTAGGGCTGCCGTGGTGTAGTTGTTAGAGCGCTCGCTGCTGCATCAGCAGGTTGAGCGTTCGAGTCCCGCAAGCGCCATAGGTTCACGGCAGGAAGGGCATCCGGTGAATAAAGGGCCTAAGCTCCAGCAAAGTCCTGGCATTAGCTGGGCACCGTCCAAGCCCGATATCCTTACTTACCTTACCGATTCCGGTAGGTGATTATTAGGCAATGTTTAAGGTATTCTTGATACGACCTGTGAAGGGATCAATAGTAGAAGGAGTCAAGTGTAGATATAAGCTGTTACTGCTCGAAGGTTTCTGGTAGAAGATTGACTGACTTGGAACATTTATGAAACCTTGTGTGCATGATACGGGTCCGAGGGCATCATAATTGAGAAACAATGCCTTTATTCTGGGGAATTTCCACAGATTCCCTCAGTATTAGATAGGGGACAATTAGGGTGATGCGGGTCTGAGATATCACTGACGAACAGTGCTCTTGTAGTGTGGATTTCCACAGGTTCTCCCAGCTAATACTTCCTAAGATTACTATGACTGCACGGCTACCCACGCAGCTCGAAGGTTGTACAACGTTCGCTATTATCAAGACACTGATCTGACATTATCCCGTTGAGAATATCATGTAGCTTTTAGCTCGAAAAGACTTAAGTGAATTTCTATATAAAAAAATTAGTTTGTTTTCAGTGGATTACTTGTTTTGTATTTTTGCAGTGTAAAAGTGAGGAGGGGCTCTCCTTCTATTAATTAATACGTTTTTACAGACATTAGAGTATGCCTAGTCTGGTTGTGCATTTGCTATCGATGATCGCTTAACTTTAACTATGCAAGCTCATGGTAGACGGTCATTCTAGGCGTTAGAGTTTGAATAATTTTCTTCGTCCAAGTCCTGATGGAATTGCAGCCCGCGTACGGTGCCAAAGATGAAACCATCGAGACGGCAGAAACAAAACAATCAACGTTTCCATGCTTCAAAAATCTGGATTATTCAATGAACTACGAGGGATTATTTGCATCGGACTTAATGTTCAAAGGCCCTCCAATCCTTAAGTCTTGCGCGCCATCCAATTAGCAAAGTTTTAAATCGGCGAGGCCAGTTTGAGTGGCTCAGTTTTGCAACTGGGTCGCCGAATGCTAACGCGCCTCTAAGCGGCTTACTGTTCGACATCTGTAGCAGAATGGTCCAATTATGGCCTTTGGATATCGATGACAACCTGACATAATTACTGCCATTGGATCTGTGGTACCCTGACCCAATTGATGCAGTGAGGCATCTGCCGCAGCCCGTGGCCAAGCAACACTCCATCTGAGGGCAAATTTACCCCATGATTTTGACATTAAGGTTTCTGTGCTCTGAGTATTAACTATTTCTGAAAGGTCATTCCCCCCGCACAAGAGCTAAGATTATCCATCGCCATGTTGTGAACTGAACAAAAACGCCATCACTTTATTTTCAAATCGGAGTTTATTTCGATGACAAGAAGAATTTGTATCTGACGCATTTCATGCTTATGCAAAAGGGCTTCTTGGCAATATAAGGCTGTCCTATTTGACCTAGTGGTGGACGTTTCATTCAGCCAACGTAATGGTGGCGTACTGTTTTCAGATTTTCTGCCTCATATTGTTGCTAAATATGCGCAAGTCACTGCCGCAGTGCTTACCACTAGGTTGCTGACCAGATTGCGTGTGTTGTGAGTGAGCACAGAGAATTATTTAGAGCTCTTGTAATATCCAGGGAATAAATAGACGCTGGGAGGTCTTTGTTCATGAACGCCTGTTCAGTGAAAAAGGATGTAGATATCTGTGCTGAGGAACACCAAAACATGTACGACAGATTATGGTAGCTCTGGTCACACGGTTCAGGCTACATTGAAGAAGGTGGCAAACTTCTGAGCTCAAGATAAGACCTCCACTGATGACAACAGCTACAGGCAGGCCGCTCTGTGCAAGAATATCCATGCACTGAAGAAAACTGTAGACTTCTCCCTAAACAATTCCCTTCCAATAGAGCATAAACGTTCCTGCTTTAGAATTTTATTGTGGTACAGAAGAGTGACCACTTTAGGGCTTCAGAACCAAACATCCTCGCGCTAAATATAGTAGTAAGCGGTTCCGAAGAAGCGGCACGAAGGTCCGACAACAACGATCTTGAACCGAAGGCTCTCCTTGCATTTAGATGGTGGCGCCGCTAGCGTTCATGCAGCAAACCAGCTCAATTTGCCTCCCTCTTGGGACGATTTCGAAAGAAAAAAAAAACAGCTGATGCCAATCGGCTGGCACCAGCACAGGCTCTAACCATTAGATTCAAAAATTTATCTCTTGCCACCCAACAGCAAAAGGATAAATGAAGTTTTCCGATTGCTTAGCAAAGAGTAACTTTTTAAAATATTGCAGGTACAATGCTCACATCGACGTAGCTTTCACGAATGAGGAAGCAGGCTCTGAGGAGCTGTTCTTTCTCTTTTTGAGTAGGCTTTGACGCTAAGACGAGAACTGATACCTATAATCTATTTTAGCAGTATTGCCTTGCGTACCCTAAGAGTCTTTGTACGATGTCCATGTGACGTTCTACACGTCACCTCACGCGAGTGGAGTCACGTTCCTGGGTTTCTTTTGCTCGGTCGCAGTGAGCGACCAAAGAGACGCCAGCATCAAATTAGCTACACAAACATACATCGCACTAATTTGCTCCTTCGTAAAAAATGACGGTGAAAAATTGTCGTGAAGTTTTTTCTATTATTTTTCACGGCCGCGGAAGAGCGCATAATTCTGCTGTTGAGGCCATGGCCCACATACTATCTTGATTTTCTATTTGAAATGCTTGAAACGATATGGGCTGCAGGTGTTAATTTCTGTAAAGATTTAGTGCTTTTCATTTGCTACCGAGAATGTAAATTAAGCTATAAAAGCATCAGGAACTGCTCTCACTTAAGGTTCCGTACCTAAGTCATATCTGAGACATGGAAAGACTTATTAATACCCAGGGCAGCTCTCTCGTTGTTCGTGACGATTTCTGTGCGCGTTTGTGTACGCAGATCGTGTGCGTGCGGGCGGCGTTCACGTTCGCGTGCTGTGCAGCTCGCTGTATCGCAGATTAAGTTAGGTTAGGTTGGTAAGGGTAGGTTAGGTAATGTTAGGTAAGGCTTGGTTAGGTTAGGTAAGGTTAGGTTGGGTTAGGTTGAGTTAGGTTAGGTTAGGTAAGGTTAGGTTAGGCTAGGTTAGGTTAGGCTATGCAATGTTTATTTAATGGTGAAGCGCCCAAGAAAGCTTACTTGTACGTAAAATCGACGCGAACAGCGAGAGTGCCACCGGGAAAGACGGAGGCTGGACCAGAAAATCAAAAGATAAATACGCAAACAAATGGACTAACGCACGGAAAGAATTTGTCAAACTCTATCAACATACTGGTGCGTACCTCATCTTACCTAACGCACCACATCTAACCGAATATACTCATCTAACCTCGCGCACCTCATCTAATCTAACAAATATCATGAATCCTGACACACCTTATCTAACCTAACGCACCTCGTCAAACCTGCTGCTCCTGAGTTAACCAAACGCACCTCGTTCAAACTTGTTTGGGATTATTCTGTCACTGCTATGCGCCATTTATTTAATTATTTATATATATATATATTATGAAGTCACAAATATTATTGATCTAATTAACATTGACACGAAATTAATATTGACACGTAATTAATCGAACAGTTGACATAGGGAATAATTTACAACACAGTGCATGAAATGGCGCATAGCAGGTCCCAACACACATGAGGTGAGCCACGCCTCTAATCTATCCTACAGGTGTTCAAAATAAACTGGAGAATGCAAGGAAAGGGAAACAAATGGTAAAATCAACGGTATATTCTGATGTTATCCAATACAATGGGCGCGCCATGAGATAAGGCAAAATATGGGACATCAAATTGAATCATTAAAAGACGCGCCCGATTGAAATCAAACGAATCATTGCTGTGGGAAACGAATGTTGCACTCTTGACCTGGGCACAATGACATGTATAACACATGCATTGGGCCCGTGTCAAAAGGTTTGGCAACTCCGGAGAAAACCCACAAGTTCACAACATATTCAAACTGAGATTCACGTGAAATGATGACAGATGAACTGTGACACGTCCAATTCTCGATCATATTGCATGACTATAACCGCGAAGTGGAGCCTATCAACATCGTTTATTAATGACGGTTGCATGTGAAGTTAACGTGTCAAGAAACGATTGGCATGGATAAGGCAGCGTAATATAGGAAACATCTAATCTAGGAATGGTTCGCGACAGCACACTCTGACATGGTGGACAAGGTTATTAATGACATAGTAGGAATTTACAGACTATACATAATTTCAACTTGTGCACCCGGCTAGCGCACGAATCCACAGGTCTTACCGGACACTGCACATTTCTGCCTACATCAACGTGTGCAAGCGTCGTCGGGAACAGCGGTGGCCGGCACCGCATATAACTCCCTGGGACATCTTCACTGTGACTCAAATCAGGATCTTCATGGTGACCTAAACTCCGGGAACGAGATCAGGGACCTCCTGGGACAAGTATGGGCGCGACACTATCTCCTGGTGCAAAATATAGGTGTGCGCGGCGCAAACATACAATTTAAATCGGGATCTTCATGGTCATAATCGGTAACAGCACATGTTAATGCTGACAAGCGAAATAAGCGCTGGGACACATTTCATGGTCAAGCGCTGAAGTACAGAGCAACGCGCACACTGCACAGTCACAATGCGTCTCGCGCTCTTGGTTTTGTAGGCTGTACAGGGAAGGTCTACAATTGCGTGCAGACCATGACCGGCGCTTCTTTCATAGTACACTGAGAAAACTTGCACCGGTATTTAGTTCAGGTGGGCATTGCGGCCTTCACTAAGCACACCTAAGCACACTTTCATTGTAGTTCATGCTTAAATTGCACTGACTATACACGCAGCCTTGTGCATGAACGCCATGTTGGCGAACATGGAGCCGACCGATCCTGCCCAGCTTGGAGCCCGACGGTAACTGGATCCCCGCCACACGGATCCCAAGGCATCCGCTCGGCGCATTGCCAGATAGCTACTACCTTCCTATATTAACTATACAACATGGTAGTTATTTCCTACCCTAAAATACTGGTACCCTATATTTCACATGTACACCAATTGGCACAAAGCCAATTCCCCACTTAAATTACGAGCATAAGAACACGCTTAAGTGTAATTTTCTATAAGTCTATGCACGTTCAGCGCTCTGTGGCATCTCCATAGGCCACGTTTCCCAAACTCTAGAAGTTTCTCGAAACGCAACAAGAAAAACGACAAGAACATTGGCACTTTGAACAACGGGACGTTTTTCGAGAATCCTCTTTGTGTGTGTTCAGATACAAAGCGAAGCGAACTGTTGTGTCTACAGTAAATAAAAAAAGTTTATTGCTGAATAATTGGAATTATAATTGGAATTATCAAATTTGAGTTTGATAGATATATATACTGAATAATTGGAATTATCAAATTTGAGTTTGATAGATAGATATATATATATATAAGCTTGTAAACATTATTTCCTAGCAAACTAACACTCTTTATCTAACCTCCGAATTTCATTAAACTTAATGCACCTCATCTGACGTAACGCACCTCATCTAACCTAACGCACCTCATCTAACGTAATTCACAAAAATGAACTATGATGATTCAAAACAGGCTACAGCGGAGACATATCCATAGAAATGAATTCGTGAAAATTTCACGGTATTAAAGTTTTTTTCCCCTTTGTCTCAAACAATTATGTGCTGCAATTATCACAGAATTTTGGATCATATTCATGAACTTGTCTTACTGTTATCAATGTCAATGAGTAGGGCCGCAAACTAAGGAAGACGCAGACAGACAGTTCTTTAGTATTTTTGCACGGAACTTTTGGCTGAATGATGACGTCACAGTTGTTACTTCATTGTTTGCATCGTAAGTTGGTATACAGATCACGAGTTTCTTTTACATAGCTAGAGCCTCTCTAAATTGCGTCGATGCTTAAAGGCTACAAAATTTTGAACACCCAAGGTTTTTAAAAATGCAATTAGAGTGCTAGCCAGCCTACTTACAAAGACGTGAAGAATTTGGAGTGCATTTTTTTATTTAATTTACGACTTCTTAGTTAATATTTTCTAGTTATGCCAAGTCTAAATATTTCTCTACCTATACGATATTGTTCACGCCACAACGCTAGGGCCTGAACGATGACGTCACAGGAATTTCGAGGCAGAGCTGAGCTGCGTTTGGAAGCTGTTTCATTATAATTCTGTCTTATAGTTGTTCAATATTAAACTTCAAATTTCTTCCATGTCAACAATTGAAATACCAGTAGTCCCTGCCGCAGTCTAGTCTAGTTATGAATTGCATCATATCAGGAAGCCATGCAACACCAGCAAAGGGCACAATAGATTAGTTAAAATATAGTGAATATCCGTAACTGTGATACCTATATAATGGAATCTAGGTTTTAAATTCGACACAAACAGAATTATATTCCCGAAAGTAACAAAAAATAAGAACAGCTAACGATGAAATTCTGTCCGGCTTAAATCACTACATCTTTTTGCACGGTGAAAGAAATGGCCTCGTAAGTTGAACATTGCTGGAACTTGTGAAAATTATACAAAACTATAGCATGGCTCTTAAGTGATATCTCAGACCAATATCACGCAAGCGATGATAAAATATTTAAAGTAAGCCAGAATATTTTTTTTACAGATCCCACGCAAACAGAAGCCGAAATACTATAAGTTTCCCGAAATACTATAATTTTTAACTTCTAAATTTGAAAGCGTAGCGTTTGTAATAACGAACGAAGGAACTCAACAAGAAATAAGTTGTCAATATTATGATGTGAATTACATAAGTGGTTGTTGGTTTTTTTCTCTCTCACTCATTTACATGGCAAGCAGAATATGATTCGTCCCAGATACTAAAATGGTAAATTCGTTTTTCATGCGTTAAAACAATTATTCCGGGTTTAATATTATTTACCTGACTCATAGCGCAATGTAACAATTATATAGACCATAGTTAGACCTGGCTGAAAGAGATACTAAACCTTTGTCTATGATAAACATTGGTTTGCAGGTTTATAGAGAGTCTAGCTTAGTTGTTAAGAGGTCAAGCATTGGCTGTCAGGAGGACTAGCATATCGCTAGCAGGAGGTCTAGCATATCGTTAGCAGGAGGATTAGCAATTCGTTAGCAGGAGGTCTAGCATTGGTTGTCAAGAGGTCTAGCATTGGTTCTCAATAAGGTCTAGCATTGGTTCTCAACAAGGTCTAGCATTGGTTGTCAAGAGGTCTAGCATTGGTTCTCAACAAGGTCTAGCATTGGTTGTCAAGAGGTCTAGCATTGGTTCTCAACATGGTCTAGCACTGGTTGTCACGAAATCTAGCTTTGGTTGTCAAGAGGTCTAGCATTGATTGTCTAGAAGGTCTAGCATTGGTTGTCAGCAGGTCTAGCATTGGTTGTCATGAGGTCTAGCATTGGTTGTCAAGAGGTCTAGCATTAGTTCTCAAGAAGGTCGAGCATTGGTTGTCATGAGGTCTAGCATTGGTTGTCTAGAAGGTCTAGCATTGGTTGCTAGCATTGGTTGTCAAGAGGTCTAGCATTGGTTGTCAACAAGGTCTAGCATTGGTTGCTAGCATTTGTTTATCGAGAAGGTCTAGCATTGGTTGTCAAGAGGTCTAGCATTGGTTGTTAAGAAGGCCTAGCATTGGTTGTCAGGAGGTCTAGCATTGGTTCTCAAGAAGGTCTAGCATTGGTCGTCAAGAGGTTTAGCATTGGTTGTCAGGAGGTCTAGCATTAGTCTTTAAGAAGGTCTAGCATTGGTTGTCAAGAGGTCTAGCATTGGTTGTCAAGAGGTCTAGCATTGACCGTCAGGAGGTCTAGCATTGGCTGTCAGTAGGTATAGCATTACTTTTCATGAGGTCTAGCGTTGGCTGTCAGGAGGTCTAGCATTGGCTGTCAGTAGGTATAGCATTACTTGTCATGAGGTCTAGCATTGGCTGTCAAGAGGTCTAGCATTCGCTGTCAATAGGCATAGCATTACTTGTCATGATATCTAGCATTGGCTGTCAGTAGGCATAGCATTACTTGCCATGAAGTCTAGCATTGGCTGTCAGGAGGTCTAGCATTAATTGCCATGAGAGCTAGCATTGGCTGTCAGGAGGTCTAACATTGGCTGCCAGGAGGTATAGCATTACTTGTCAGGAGGTCTAGCATGGGCTGTCAGGAGGTCTAGCATTGGCTGTCAGAAGGTCTAGCATTGGCTGTCAGGAGGTCTAGCATGGGCTGTCAGGAGGTCTAGCATTGGCTGTCAGGAGGTCTAGCATTGGCTGTCAGAAGGTCTAGCATTGGCTGTCAGGAGGTCTAGCATTGGCTGTCAGAAGGTCTAGCATTGGCTGTCAGAAGGTCTAGCATTGGCTGTCAGGAGGTCTAGCATTGGCTGTCAGGAGGTCTAGCATTGGCTGTCAGAAGGTCTAGCATTGGTTATAAAGAGGGCAGATACCCATCACAGCCAATGTTCGGCCGCTGTATTTTCGAAGTGTCGGGAAATATGTTCTGCTATTATAAAGACTAGCTGTACCCGTGAAACTTTCACGGCTTTGCAAGGCCTATCAGACGGACCCGTAAATCTCTCATACTTGAGCATAGTAATGCCGCACTTACTCTACAACCCTGAGATTCGATATATTAAGACCATCGTGTTATTTAGGCTGATAATAATAATTTCCAGTAGTGGCGTAGCCATGGGGCCGGGGAGCGTGGGAGGACGCATTCCATCCCAAAAGAGTCTAACCCTCCTCCTTCTCCCACCACCCACTGAAATTGAGGTCTTAAAATGGTTGCATTGCTTCGGGCCTAACTTGTTTTGTCAAGCAGTTCCTCAACCTTCCCCCCACGGAAATTTTCCTGATTACGTTTTCGATTATCAGTGAAGCTGCCCCGTACGTCTAACCAAAAACCGCGGAATGCCAACTCCAGCAGCAAACAACGATATACGTTTATACGTACAGGAGAGCTCAGCCGAAAAAAAATAATCGTTAAAAAGACCTTGCCCAGCTGCACCGAACTACTGACCCCAGCCGTATCATAGATACCCAGTTCCCCGAAGTCATCGAATCTCTAATTTCCTTCCGTCTATT
>LQNS02277097.1:399958-411803 GCA_001587735.2 Parhyale hawaiensis | reverse complement strand
GGGGGGGGGGGGGGGGGGGGGGTGGACGCTGGAGCGGTGAGACTGTGCGTGCTGAAGCCAAGCGAGGCGGAGGTGCTGGAACCCTGGTACCGTCTTTCCTTCTGAAGGCGTCATGAAATGGGAGGTGCTAGGAGTTCTGGTGAACTGAAAGTTTTAGGGAAGCCCACCAGAAAGTGAGGTTGCAAGAATTTCTAAATAATCCACAGTTTTGGGAGCTCAAGGAAGTCAGGCTTGCTAGAACTGATGATAGATCCTTAGTTTAGGGGCTGTCTGTAGATCGAGGTGCTAGTAATCTTGAAAGATCCACAGTTCTAGGAGCGTTAGTAAATAGGAACCACAATCACTCGTGAAAGACTCACAGTTCCTGAATCGCTAAAATAAGCAATAGCGCACGAACACTTTGATCTACCGCTGCAAGAATGTCAGGAGCAGAGCAGTAGTTTAAAGGAACATTAGAACGTGAAGGCTGCCAGCGCTGTGCAGTCTATGGTCCTATCGTAAACTCAATGCCAGGCGCTGAAAACTTTCGGTCATTGGTACTAATGATACCAAAATTGGACGGGAATCAAATCATCAGGTCATAAGGGTTCTAGGTTCTTTTCTCGAAAACAATCACGGCAAACAGGCTAGCCGAAAAAAAAAATTGCCACACAACAGTTTCTCCGCACAACAGTTTCATCGTGCAACAATTTTGCAATGCTAGTATTACCTTTTCGGCGGAAGGAATGATAAAACTTGACTAAACCAACTTAACAAAAAAAAAAAAAAACCTAGCCTTGCCCTATATCCTAACCACGGGACCAAAATATGAGGTTTTGCTTCTTTGATTTTTTAGGAGAACCAGTCTTTACCAACCTAACCTTGTCTAACCTAACCTAAGACCTCACGTAATCTTATCTAACCTAACTTAACATAACCGAAACGAGAGTAACCTAACCTCACCCCATCTGCGCAGGGCCAATATTTGAAGTCTTCGTTTTTTCTTCCGATTTTAGGAGAGCCAGTCCCTGCCAACCTAACCTTCCATAATGTGATGATTGTCAGCGAAATTTCGTACGGCGAAGCTTTTGCCGGTGAAAGTGATTTCGTTGAAACTACCGATATCCGCCGTCAGGTTCTCATGACATCAAAACGTTGATAAACGTCAGATACTTTGGGTCCATGCTTTTGAAGACGCCAGTGTAATCCTAATTAGCTCTAGTCTACTGGAGGGACAGCCTATGAGAGCAGCGTCTGTTGGGAAACTAGTTCACAATCCGCATTATATTGTTTCCGCCCGGCCACATTTCAGTTAATATTTTGCACTATGGCTGGAACCCTGAAATGTTACTTTTGATAAGGCACTGCGGCGCATTCATTCTCGTTATCCAATTATCTCCATATCTATGATGTCCGGTGTTCTCACTAAATTAAGATAAAAAAATGCGTGTTCATACGATGGCATTTTGAATGTATTCTCTCAGCTAATATTCTGATTTTTTCATTATTGTAAAGAAAATACATGTCTACCCAAAAGATCAACTCAATGTTAGTCATCAAACCAACTGGCTTAACCAAGTACCATGACTAAAGTTTCTCATGTCTCCTCTAATCTGCAGATAACTGGACACTTTCTGCTATGCAAAGAGCATATCAGGGAACTCGGACGATTAGCTAAATTAAACAAGACGTTGAGGAGCTTGTCGTGTGAATCAGCGTCTCCACGAGCATTTCTCCTGGTCGTTTCAAACCTTCATTTCGGCGTCACAGTAGTTGCAAACCGGTCCCTGCAGGCAGAACTCCCACACGTCAAGTGGATACACAATAAATCGCCCTGCACTGTAGTATATGATGATGGTCTTTACCACAGTTCATTTGCGGAAGATAGTTGCGTCAGATTCTAGTGTATGCAACAAGCCCTTGAAATGTTTAGAAAATTGTGACGTCACAATTGCGTCACGCCACTGTTGCAGCGAGGAATCTTTGATATTTCCACAATGGCTTGATGCAATTGCGACGTCACAGGTCTGAAGGTTTCACGCAAATGTAACATAACTACCATAGGAAGTGATCGGTGGTTATTACCCGATCTTTGTATGTAATGTAACTCTCGTGATAAGCTGTGGGTTGTGCACTAGTGCCATGCCCCTATGTATGTGTACCAGATAGAGTGCATTTATTTATAGTATTCTATTGAAATTACCCTAGCGGCCGAGAGTGTGTTGGCTGTAAAGAGGCAAACGACGCTATTTGCATGTTTTTAAGATGATTACTTCTTGGTCACTTTGCGTCATTTTTGTACTCAAGCATTTTTGAGAGGAAATCACTCCAGGTTTCAAGTAATACTTTATATCGGTGGTAAATTAAGAAAGGAACTGAACAAAAAGTTCCAGAGGCCTGAGGACGCTGCCAACGTTGCAAAAACATCGCTTCGTTTGGCAATATAAAGTGATAGGCACAGCAGATGATACCGTCAGAGTAGAAACTGAGGCCACGTAAAATATATTAATATTATACGTGATCAAACTGTATAGACTTCCGTGTAACTCAGATACAAGGGATATAAGTCCACAGACGTGTCCATCAGCAATGTCTTCATCTAGGTCATTGGTGCCGACTGCTGCGTTCTGCTCGCTAGACACGAAGACCGACCGCTATTGCATTAAATGATAAGCGATACAAATCACTCATCAGGGTTTGAGATAAACTCTTGGAGTCGAGCAACAGCCATCGATGAGAAATGTTCATCGCTTACAGGCGCCGAGGAGCCCAAACAGCCTCTCCCGGCCAGCCTAAATCGCTTACGCTGCCAGTATTGAAGATCGGCGGGACGAAATTCCCATTCGAGGGAATAACGCAACATTTTCCCCGTGTTTACGACTTTCCCTTGTCAACGATAAGCGAAGTCGAAATTATTCATAAGTGAAGCGAAGGGAAGGGCAGAGACGGGCGGGGCCGTGATGGACGGGTGGTTTGGCCGGCGGGAGGGAGCCGAGCAGAGGGTCTTGAGGGAAATGTGGGAAGGAAAGAGGAAAAAAGAAGGGAAGGAAGCGGCCATTGAAGGCTTCCTAAGATCATTTAACTGTTCGATTTTCTGGGCGCCTGAGCGTCCGAGAATTATCTTTATAGCGGACGGCGGTGGGACGGAGAGGAGGGTGTTGGCTCCGGGGCTCGGGATGCTGGTGAGGAAGGATCAAGTTCACGGTCTAAATGGATACGTGATCCAAAGTAGGGAAACATGAGAAAGGAACTTCGTGATGGGAGGTTCATGGACCACCTAACATACTCTGCAAGAAATGAATTTGTTGAAGAGAGCGTGCAAACATAAAAACTTGAAATTTTTGAAATTCATTTTTGCATTAAATGGTAGCTATACATCAGACGGACACGCAGGCAAAATTTTAGGCAACCAGTATAACCCTAAGTGGGTAGAATAGGGGGCTTGGGGTGGTGGGGTTAGGTTTTTTGCAACACTTAATTTTTCTACTTCAAAAACTTTTTTATCATTCGCTCGCTTTTCATGAAACTTGGCAGAAATGTGTAAAATCGGAAAAAAATTGGGGTTCAACTGTGGTACTTTTTCTCATTTTCGCCATGTAAAACGCGTTATACATGGAAGGAAACCCGTTTCTTTGAATAACTCGTTTACTATGTCAAAAATGGGAAAAAGTGTATGAGTGCAACCCTCATTCTTTGCCAATTTTACATATCTGTGTCAAGTTTGATTCAAATCAGTAGAACATAAATGAAAATTTTCTCTCAGCCGTGTTCTCGAATTTTATAGAAAGACTTTCCCGCCAGAGGTAGTTGGGTGAATATTCGGAAGATGTGGCTTGAACTCTAAGAAAATTTCACGGTCTGGCGGGGCCATTCAGGTTGGACCCCTGGAAATTCCATAGTAAATAACAAATATTACCAAGTTTTATAGTATTCAAAACTGGCCGAGACTCGTTGGATCGTTATCACCATTTTTTTTCCTTTTACAGAAGTCAAGTGTTATTTAGCTGGTCATAGACAACGCGCTATTTGTACCAGTTCACTTCTGGCCGTGTGGGTCACGATCACCACAACCTTTGCTTTTAAAACTATATTTAATACTGCCTGTGCGCAAGGGAAATATATATGTGGCCCGTTGTCCAATTGTACTGCCCATATCACCTTTAAATTTAACGAGCATGTTCATGGAACCGAGCTCAGCTTCATCTTCCGTGCCATTTAAACTATCTCGAAAGACTGGCTCAACTTCAAATGTACTCAATTCAAAGGAGATGCAAGCGCTTTACGATTATATATATTTGGAAAATTCTAGAAGGAATTACTGTTAATGTCAATGGGCGAATCCAGGCCAGACACTCAAACCGTTTTAGTTGCACTTGTGAGGTGCGCATTCCAATCAAAACTGGTGGTGATGCGATAGCCACAAAGTATTCTAATAGTTTCGTAGTCCGAGGGGCGAGGTTATTCAACAAAATTCCTGGTCACATTCGGAATGTCACCGTACATAGACTGCGAAATTTAAACACTGACTGGGCGGATGCTTACTGAAAGTGCCAGATGAACCTGCTGTAAGCGGCTACGTGAACTGTGGGGATAACTCGCTGTTGGCCACCCCGCTGGTCACGGACTGCAGCATCTCCTCTGCACAAGATGGGCGGCGTATGTAACGTCGCCTGGACCTCGTCCGAAGTATTATTAAAGGTAAGGTAAAGGTAAGGTATCATGGATACAGCCGCACTATATTATATCTAATTTCCTGCTATTTGTTGCTGATGAAAAGCGTAACACGCGAAAGTAGGAACAACACTATTAATGTTATCGATGGGTTTCTCGAGCTAGCTGGATTATAAAACATTTTCTGATTCTAAGCATTATTTTCCATCGCAAAAAGGCGACACTCTGACTTAAGAGGCTTGTAATCCACATTACTGATCTCCGCTTGTGGAATACGACGACAGTTTGCAAATGCACCGATGCATGGCGCTTACCGATACGTACCTATACGTGTTATCTGCAGGTTTTTACTCGCTCCTCGAGTTCACAAAGTTTGTGTTTGACGGTGCTCCTGATATAATAGAATTAAGAACAAATAGCCATCAATCAATCAATCGGTGATATAGCGCTAACATTATGCCCTACCTTATAACTCTTGAGCTGGTCGACGTTGCAGCGCAGTAGGGCGTCCCGCCCCACAGTCTGGGTGATGTTGGGCACGTTCTCCAGGAACCGCGGTAGCGTGGGGTCCTCAGGCTTACCTGCACGGAAATAGATATGAGGACATACACTTCACTTGCTGTGATGCAAGAGGAGCTCTATATACTTGAAAGTCATTACACACATTTTATTATAGCACTTGAATGCCTAAAATGACGTTCAATAAATTCCAAAGACAGACCTTAAGTTTGATTTTGGATTCCATAACTCAAAAGAGATGAGGGCCTCCAGTTTCTCTTCAGTAGAGCATCTTAGCCCTCCCAACGTGCTGGCAGAACGCAGAGCTAAATTACCATCAACTTGGTCAGCATGAGGCTATTAGAAACATTTTTCATGCATGTTGATAGCTTCAATGACGTACCTACAACGGGACTTTTCGAGAGAGACGGTAATGATCGCCTGCGAAACAACGGTCAAAAGCAGAAGCACAAAGCTCGAAGAACAACTTTACGTTAGTAGATCTTCTTTACGTATTTTATGGTAAACATCTGAAATAGACTTCCCTCCGAAGTTGTCGGTGCGGAGACAGTCAACGCTTTTAAAAATCGTCTTGAGAAACATTGGGAGAGACACCCTCCACAGCTAAGAACACCTCATCTAGGAGTCATAAACTCTTAATGGCCAAAGCTTCGGAAGCCACTTTAATCAATAATCTTCTCTCCTCCCTACCAACTTACTTGACGTCTCTGAGCTCAGCAAATCTGCAGGTTTAAATCGTTCTTGTAAGATCGTCTCTTCGTCTGAGGTATTTCTTACTTTTCTTCTGAGTCATTCAAATGATATAATGGCAATAGCTCATAGAGGGCCGGGACGTAAGTCCCGCTGGCTCTCCGATAATAGGCCTGTTGTTCAGTCTACTGCCGCCTATCTAAGCCAATTATCAAACAACCATCGCAATTAGTTCCCTGCACTATGCCTTATCCAAGACACGAATAGAAAGGTTACAGAGTCAGTCCTAGCCCGCACATTACCTTCACTGTCCATATTTCTCCCATAATATTTTTGTAACTGAGTGCTAATGTGCCGCGTAACAGCTGCTTCAAAACTGGGAAATATTTTACATGGAACATTTTGTTTTAAATTCTATTAACTCTCTATTCTTCACTTGCTTTTATCTACATTTTTCTTCTACTTCTGCATGGGAATGATAAAAGTAAAGCGGGACTGTGTAGGGCTCGGAGGCGTCAAGTCCTTTATTGTAACATTAGAGAATCAAGGGTAAACAAACCACACATAGCTTGGCTTCGTGCTCAGTGCTGTTAATGGGTTGTGCCGCACCGGAACATTTGGTGGCATGTAGGAGGCGCCACACGTAGGTTGCCCCGTCAAGTTCCCAGTTCGCTCTCCACATACCACGGACATCTTGGTCTGAGTTTTTCTTTTTTGTGACATGGCCATTTATATCAGCGACAACTTCTACGATTATCGGTTGTAAGCAAATGAATGAACGTGTCACGAGACAATGAATGCTAAGAATTGTGGTCTTCAGAAATTTATATGTTGTTCTTATATTATCGAAGTGCTGTCTTGACTGTTTACTGACAGCTTTAGCTTCGACCTACAGTGCAGATATAAAGTCAGTATTAGCGCTGGCAGGCGATTTGAATGCGCACCACACGGAGTGGTTGTGGTCTGTGTCGTCCAATAATGGACAAGGTGAGACTGCGTAAGACATTTGCACCTTGTCTTTCTGTGTGTAGCATATTCAGGGTCGATACATAGTGCCGGGAGTCGTCTCGACTTGGTCGTGATTGATGCCCCTTACTCGGCGACGGTGTCATGTAACTCCCTGTTGGCACTTTGAACCAATCATACCTTGTGTCGACGTTGAAGTTGGACCAGGATGTCACAATCGCTGATATGAAGAGGGCAGTGTACGTTAGAAGTAAAGCTGCCACGGGTCATATTGCTAAAGCGGTAAGAGAAATTTCTTTGGCGTTAAAGTGTCTGCAGTGGTGACCTTTTCTCTGAACACTGCGATATAACTTAGTCGGTATTGAAAGGTTTGTCCCGAAGAGGATTATTCTTGTATCTAGTGTCTTGGCAAGCATGATTGACTATCAGTACAGGTTGGGTTTTGAGGTCCGGCAAGCATATATCCCGGTTTGATGTAATATGAGTGATCGTAGGTTGTGGCAGACTTATGTATCTCGAAGAGCTGACGCCAAGTGTACGTTCCAAAGACCCGAGGCAGGGCTTCAGGAATCTGCAGATGATTGACAGTCCACATCGTCAGTGGAGTGTGCTGAGAGATTAAATCCTCGTTGCTGAGATTGCTCTATCACCTTTTTTTGGCCCAGATGGTGGTTTCGTTGTTGCCCAGCCTCGCTAAGGTGGAATATTTTTTTATCACAGCTGGATTCTCCATTTTCTATTTCGTTGCAATCGCTAAGATATAGGGAAAAACAATTGAGGGATTCGGTTTTGAACTGTGATAAGAAGACATTATGAGGGCACAAAATGGAGAAACCAGCTCTAAAGTTTTGTTACGAATGTTCCAAGGATTCCAAAACTGTTATTGTTTTTATTCTATCATGGAAACTCATTGATTAGTATTATTATTAATAATAAAACTTCACGCCCGGGCCGCCACAGACAGGTAGTACAACCCAAATAAAGCAGTTTGCAACAACGGGAAGCCCGAAACGCTGCTAAAGAAAATCCAACAGAACGCCATTAACTGCTGTCTTAAACACCTGCAAGCCAACACGACCGAAAGCCGATGACGGCAATGAATTCCAAACCCCAACAGACCAGACACAAAGCACCGCCTGAACTGTCGAGTTCTACATCTAACACTCTCTAAAGTGAAATTGTGCTCGTCAACAGCAGCACCTGTAATCCTCCTTGAGACATTGAGGGCTGGGACAGATGAATACAACCAATGTGTTTTCATTGTTGTAAACCTTATAAACATACAGAGTCCTGCAACCTCTCTCCTATTGGACAGATTCACCAGATCAATTTCCGCGCACAACTTGCTTGCTGAACTAACAAGTCGGTCCAACAAACGCAAGTGACTGTCAGCAGCTGAAACCTAGACCGGTGAGCAATACACCAGTACAGGCAGCAGGAAAGCATAAAAGCATCTGCGGGTAACCTCCCTGTCATCAAACACTGAACTCAACTTGCGCAGGATCCCAATCTTACTGGAAGCACGTGACACCAGTCGCCTAATATTTGGCTCAAAGGTAAGCTTCTAATCAAAGACAACACCTAGAATCTCCAAGGAGCTAGACTCCTGAAACAAAGCGTCATCTATCTTCAGATGTGGTGTCCGAGACCGATTGACAATTATAGACCTGGTCTTATTGGCATTCAGCTTCATACTCCAGGCCGAGCGCCATGCACTAATGTGCGACAGATCTCTATTCAGAAACTCGGCGACATCATTACGCATGCTGGGGGCAGGTATCACTGCCATCAAAGTGGAATAGTCGGCATAGCTGATCATCGTGTTTTCTAGCAAAGAGAGCAGTCACTAGTATATAGAACGAACAGCAGCGGGCCAAGTACGCTACCCTGAGGAACGCCAGACTCCACTGCGACAGAGGCACTCAAAACGCCGTCAACACACACCCTCTGCGTTCATTCAGAAACAAAATGGCGAATAATTTAAAGAGCCCTACCACCCACACCAAACGACTCCAACTTGTACAATAGACCCCTGTGGTTGACCCTGTCAAACGCTGCGCTGAAGTCCAACTGTACCAGGCGTTCCTCAGACCCACAATCCAACGCAGACTGCAAATGGTGTGATACAGATAACAGTGCGTCACAACAGTCCAAACCAGTTCTGTATACAAACTGACCAGCAGGCAACAATCCCGTAGCCTCAGCAAAACGTCCAAGCTTAGAAGCGACCAATTTTTCGAATACCTTCGACAAAATGAACGTCAGTGTTATGGGTCGGTAGTTGCGACATGGGATGACACTGGACCCTTGGGAATGGGAGTAATATTACCAGTACGCCAACAACGGGGAAAGTTCCCTAGTCGTACAAGACAGCGGAAGATCACTCCAAGCTTCGGGGCGAGAACTTCAGCAAGGTGCTTGAAAAACATAGGAAACATGCCCACCGGGTCCACACCTCCATACAGATCAAGACCCACGAGCAGCAACTTGATTGTAGCAGATCTGAAAGCCAAAGAAGTTAAAAGAGGTTCAGGGTGACATCCATGGGGTAATAACAACACGTCTCTACTCTGCTTTCCATCAAAGTGAGCCAACAAGAGCTCCGCCCTAGCCAAGGGATCATCAATGATACCCCCACCGGGACCAACATGGGGAGGCAACGAAGGTTCAGCCCCAAAAACTGAACCCTTAAGCTCACTCCACCATCGATATGGATGGCCAATACTCAGTAGACACTCCCTGGAAGGCTGCCTCTCACGCTGCTGAGCCCTCTCACACACACGCTTAGCCTCGGCCTTACGATCCACATATGTATGCCCCAACGTGCGGTCACGCGAATGCCGCCAAGCCCGATAAGCCGCTTGTTTAGCTTCAAAAGCTAACCGACACTGGTCGTCAAACCACGGTCTGTCTCGTGACCTCACAAGAATAGTCCTCTTCGGGACATCCCATTCTTTTGAAATTTCGAAAATATACATATATATTTATTTATAAACCTTGTTTTCTCGAAACTAAGGCATAAGCAAAAAAAATTGTATGAACGAAAAATGTTTCTTTTTCAAAAATACATATTCCAAGGAAGTTTCACAACAATCAGTCCACAATTGATAATTTTGCCCCCCCCCCCACATGTCTCCTTCAAAGACGTACCAGTTGCGGAAGTTCTCTCCACGATTTTTTAATGTCCTCATCATATGGAATATAAAAATACAATACATACAATACATGGTAGAGCCATGAAAGAGAAATGTGCTAGAGCCTGGACTAAATGCAATTTCTCGCTAAATATTCAAGCTGACAGTCAGAATGAGAGGCCCGGCCCCCTTCTTCCCCTTGTTCTACCCACGTAGCGTTGCGCAGGCTGTTTAAGACTTTGCTTGCGTGTTTCTCTGATCTCTAACTACTGCTTAGTGAATAATAAAAAATCGCCCACAGGAGCACCTTTTTCCCAATTTGAAGGGTCTTGGGGCGTTAGAAGTTATACGTCTAGGAAAAAATGTTTTTTTTTTCTCCCCCTTTGGCAACGTTTCCGAACTAGCCACTATGGAAAATAAAAAAGTTGAAAAACGCTTCACCCTACTCCACAATCCCCGGGGTGTCACGAACATCTCCCTTGATAGTGAAAGATGCAATTTTTGCTTCACTTTGTCAAAAAAAAAAGAGAAAATCTGCAGCTCTACTTTACAGAGCAATGTCTGTGCGCCGTTTCGGAGCTAACAGAGCTGTACTTTATATGGAATCAACAATTTCGCAGCACAGAACGGGTTACAAGCACCACTACATCAATCTAAGCCACTGATGTACGTCACAGAACTAACAGCGCTGTTATTAGAAAAAGAACTAGAACCGACGTCGTCGGGACTTCAGAGCAGGCGATCCGCCTCAGTGGACTGGCCGTGGTATACACAATCATTACACAATAAAACTCTTCTTGTATTTATTGATTTCGTGTTCGCTTTGAAGGAAATAGATAGGCGAAAAAATAAGCCAACTTGGAGATTTTGTAAATCGATGACCAGGTTGCAGAAGATGGCGACGGCTGATCCTTATCCCTTTATCTGAAGACACTTCTTGCTTGAAACACTTCTTCAATTCTGAACACTTTGTATGCAGCTTCTGGAGTCCGATTTTAGAATTTTTTACTCTCCGATGACGATGTATAAATTCTGCAAATGGTCAACGAAGCGCCCTGAAGGGGTGATTTTTCACGGGCAGTAGACAATAATTTCTTCTAGCTTACCGTTTTTCTTTCTTAACGGAGCATTTTTCTCTTCTTCTTTTCTCTGGTTGTGTTCCCATTTTCCCAGGAGGTCGCTGTTTCTTGCAATTCTTCTCCACAGCACCTGTTCTATCACCAATCGTCCTCCAGCTGCTTCGTTTCACACTCTGTCGCTCCATCGCAGCGATTCCGTCTGCGTTTTCTCTTCACGGGCCAAAATTTCAGCAGTTCAAATGAAGCAGATAGTTGAGTTGGTTAAGCGGTATCAACGGTATCATCGCTACGCAGCGGTGATATTGTATATAAGCTGACTTGACTGAAGTTGCATTTAAATTTATTAGAGTGTTTTATTCAAGCTTTTATCTCTGTCTATTAATAGAGAAGACCTAAGGATGAGAGCACAAATAAGGATCAGTGAAGAAAATGAAGAAGCAAGTCAGAGACGATCCCGCACCGGCCTATAGGTGTTAGGCAAACATATCGATTATTGCATGAATTTTTTTCATGCACGGGTCCACTGGTCTATATTATAATTCTACTTGAGGCTCCATCCGTCCGACCGTACGTGTGTTTACACGTTACGCCTTTCAATATAGGGTCGGAGAAATTCAACTAGTAAGAAGCTCTGATTTTCGCAGGAACGAAGTTCAACCATAGTTATCTTCTTTAGCGCTTCTCGAAAAAATTTGGTCAATTTCAAAGCAAAGACATGAAGACAATTTCACTCGTATCTTATCTACCCTTTTTCATTTCATTCACAACATTTTATGTCGGTTTTTTTTTTTTTTTTTTTTTTTTTTT
>LQNS02277097.1:313244-324871 GCA_001587735.2 Parhyale hawaiensis | reverse complement strand
TATATATATATATATATATATATATATATATATATATATATATATATATATATATATATATATATATATATATATATATATATATATATATGAGAGTATGTCCACATCTAAATGAAAGGTATATCTGTACCTTCTCGACTAAGCACCAAAGAATAAACTGAATGTTAGCTATTGGACGTCTCAACAACACGGCACAAGATGGGCGTTTTTACGTTCATCTGAGGCGACCGTGGCGGCCGCCAGCCGTTCGTATGTTTTCATTTCCCGCACAAAATTGGTCTTTTCGAGTTTATTTCCTGAGCACAAGTTCGGCTGGCATTCTGGGCAATTTGGACGGCCCCTGAGAACAAATTTAGGCCGCGCATTTTTCAGCCGTCGCAAATGGGCGGCGGGACACTTGACGTATTTGGGACCTGGGAGTGGCGGCGGATCCGGGGAGTGGCTGGCTGATCCCTCGAGAAGAGCCGTAGATCCATCCTGGAGTAGCTGGTTGCTCCGTGCAAGGAGACAGATCCGTGTCTGCATGAGAAGCTTGCTGATCCCTGCAGTAAGAACAAATCCATGGCTGGCTACTCCTTTAAGTAAAAGACAGCTTCCTGTGGAGGTGACTGGTTCATTTCTACACTAAGGAAGCGTACATGACCGAATGACATACTCTCCCTACAATGACAGACAGATCCATGCTTAGGTGTGTGTTGAATCCGTGGAATGGGTTACAGATCCTTCTTTAAATACCTTTTGATTCCTGAAGTGGGAGACAGATCCTTCTCTGAGCAGATTTTTGTCCATATGTTTCATCGTAAAAAGGTCTCTGAACTGAGGAGCAGTACGTCAGGGCCAGTAACTCTGTTCGCTGTAGACGCCTCTCGTCCGGTCCCGTTTCCATAAGTTAGACATCGTGGCAGCTTTACGGCTCTCGTTACTTTCACGATAAGTGTAAGTAATATAATAGCGGCTCAGAGTTCGACACAAATTACCGAAGCTGTTAATTACCAATAGCATAGTCTGAAACTGTAAGAATTATTGGTGTCAGCGCTACAGCGAACCTGCAGCAGCTCATTAGCTATGAACACACATTATGATCAAGAGCTGCACCTTTGTTTTCAACCTCATTAGGTAATTTTTTTTTACAATTATCGAGCCACTTCGGAGTAATTCTTAACTGTTGACCTGGCGTCCTAACTTAATGCATACGACACTAATTCAGCCATAAGGAGTCTGAGTTATATAGTGAAATCCCAACATTGATAGCAGCCATGCCCGGCGGGATAAACGCTGGTGTTAGTGTTCGCATGCCCAATAGGAAATTTATGGGTAATTATTCGATGTTATCAGATACCGGTCACAATTGACTCATAGGCAACTGATAAATGCCTATAAATTTTCAGCAATTTCTGGACTACCACTGCAAATTGTTACGAGACAATTAAACTGTTTGATCCTGGCATTAGCAAACCCTCCGTCCCGACCGTCTGGAAATTAGACTTCTTCCACTCGCTTCCGTACTACAACAAAGCCTCTGTTAGTGCAGTAAACACATTGAAAATATTCCTCTCTGAAGCTCACACACATATAAACTTCAAATTTTCACAAAAACAACACATTTACCATAGGGCCCTACTTTAAATTTAAAGACAAACCTCTCACACCTATTTTGTCAGGTGTTACATACCGTTTTAAGTGGATCAACCCAGATTTTTTAAAACTTTTTTATTTGTGGACCGATTGTTCGAAAATTTGCACAGTGAAAGTAATTTTGAAAAAGAAACACATTTTGCTCATACACCTTTCCTGATTTAGGCCTTAGTTTTTTGAGATACAGGGAAATATATATGCACGTATCGATATTTTTCTTCAAACTTCAGATGGATAGAACTCATAAGGTTTTCATGCTAGGAAAAAACAATGACAATTTTGGAATCGTTGAAACGTTTTAAACAAAATTACACAGCCGGATTTTCCAGTTTCTTTTTTGTTTTCTTTTGATATGCGATTTTTGATCGCCAACTGAAATATAGTAAAGAAGCCTAATTTTCGATTTTGAGCTGTGATATAAAAAAATATGAAGGCAATAATGGAAAATCTGGCTGTGTAGTTTTGTTGGGATGTTTTAAGGATTCCAAATCTGTCTTTGTTTTTTAGCATGAAAACGGCTTGACTCCTATTCTATTTTTTATGGAAAAATTACATTTTACAGGATATACAAAAAAAAAACTATTGTGGTGACATGTCATATAAAGCGCTTTATTGCACTATAAATGGAATTTGAATGCTGTATTCATGTTTTATTAGCCTCTACGAATAATATGCATGCATTATTTCATGATTTTTTATGCCCTCCATTGGTCCCCCGTAAGGACTCTTCTTTGGGGTCCTATATATATATATATATATATGTATAGGTATATACATACATATATTTCTCTTTATCTCAAAACCTAAGGCCTAAATCACAAAAATTGTGTGGGCAAAATGTGTTTCTTTTTCAAAAATACACATACAGTGCAAATTTTAGAACAGTCGGTCATCAACTGATAATTTCGACCCCATGCCCCCGCCCCTTTGGACCTCTCTTTGGGGGGGAGTTTTAGTGCCCCTAGTCCCGTAAAATTTCAGGGTACTCTTTCCCACTACCTAAGAACTCTTTTTCAGCAACAAACAAAAAATTATTAATTTCGACCAAAATCGCTGGGTTGGTCCCCTTAAATACACAGGATGCAATGCCTCGTACATCAGTAGCACGGGACAACATTTCAAAGCGCGTATTGACCAAGATTTAGGTATATCTAGTCGAACCGGTTTACCACTTGCAAGACCCTCACATTCAGCTCCCCGTTTTCATACTGAGCAAAACAACCATCCCATCAGCAGCAACGACTTCCCAATCAGAGATTCTTATAATCCAATCGAGCTGATAACATTAGAATCCCTCTACACCCACAGAGCAAGATCTGTCCCAGCCCCAAGGTCTCAAGGAAGATTACACGTGTTGCGGTTGATGCGCACAATTTCACTTCAGACAGTGTTAGTTGCAGAACTCATCAGTGCAGTATTTACTTTGTGCCCTGATCTGTTGGGGCTTTCGGTCGTGTTGGCCTGCAGGCGTTTAAGTCAGCAGTTAATGGCTTTTTATTGGATTTTCTTTAGCAGCGTTTCAGGCTTCCCGGTGTTACAAACTGCTTCATTTTGGTTGCACTACCTGTCCGTGGCGGCCCGGGCGTGGAATTTTACTTATAATAATATTATGACATCACCTGTCACAGTTCATAATTAGCTCCACATCAGCAGACTACTGTACAGGAGCTGACATCCGGCCCATCCACGTAACTCTGCTCATTCGCTTTTTAGACTTCCATGCTCGCCTCGTTGTATGAAATTAAAGAAATTTTGATTAATAGGTTGTAGATTCCTTTTTCTCTTCCGATGATGGGCATCATACATGCCGAACGGTTATTTTTATTTGTTAGTCGACGCTGTATTCATTATTAGGAAAGATAAATTTACACAAATATAGGCTATACGAGTAATATTGAAAATAAAAAAGAAAAAGGAAGGAACAAACAAGAATGCTATACATTACGTCACTGCACTCACGTCCCTGCACCCGAGCGACAAAACAAAAATAAATGGTCTTTCCCAAAGGAAGGGACCTAACTACACTGCGGCGCATTTGCAAACTGGTGGATTTCTCTTCCTCTTGCGGATAAGAAATGGTGCAATTGTGTTTCAGCTACTTTGTCCTATTAGAGTGTGTTTGAAGGAACGTATTTTGCCTAAATTTATTGATTTTGAAATTTGCAATGCTACCTACCCTAAGGGAAGTAAGCCTAACCACCCAGTTCCGCCGCAAACTTCTGCAACAGGAACCCACCAGTTGACAACGGAGCCGCAGTGTGGTTAGGTCCCTTCCTTAGGCCCCCATAAGCGAAAAAAAAATATCTATTCATTTTGGCCCTCGGGTGCAGTGAAGTGGGTGCAGCGTTTGTTCCTTTCTTTTTATCTTGATATTACTGGCATAAGTGCCAATATATCTTTGCTTTAGTTTTTGAATTTGAGGCGTGAACATATTAGCAAGTGCATAAGACAAAGTAACGAATTAGCCTTATGCATATATTAAATTCCTCACTGGTTATTCACCTTAGTGTGTACTGTTTTTTTTTTTCTATCTGGTGATGATGCTTTTGCATCGAAACGTTGCACTCTAAGATTTTAATTAAGGATGAGAACCAATTTTTCAAAAGCCTTTCTCCCGCAGTGAGCTAGTAAATGTGTATATGATGAACAATAAGAGCCCAACACACTAATTGATGGGACACCAGATACCATATCCAAAAACTCACTCCTCTTGCCACCAATATGTGCACATTTGTCGTCTACCAGACAAGCTGAAACACCCATCAGCTAAGCTTATAAAGCAAGCCTAGGTGATTCACGCAATAAAAGGAGCGCTACAGCCACGCTGGACTAACCTAGTCTCATGACCCATATCGAGTGCCAACTGCAACACTTGAGAAATGTGAAGCAGAGCACCACATGCTCCTAAATGTCAGGGTTCTCTGAGGCGGACGGTCCCGTATAGGTCCCGCGGGTATTCCGGCTTGCGTGAATCGGCCTCCTCTGACGGGCCGGGGCAATATGATGCTTGTGCGGACGGTCCGGTAATACGCACAGACCGTCCGGTTGGCTAAGCGGCCTGTAGCTGTCGGCCGCAGTGGCTAGCTGCTTTGGCTAGCGTGGGGATCCATCCTTAGGCGCGGAGGGATCCTAGGAAGACCTGGCTGTGCTCTCCTCACCGTGTTTAGTCCGCTAAGGCTAACCAGTTTGTGCCCCTAGTCCTGTGCCAGACTGTGAGAGCGGTCTTCCTGACAGGTTACAAAATCAGGCGTAACCCGTCCTTCGAGAAAAACGTAGCAAGAGGTTTGGCAAAAACAGTCATTTGCTAGTTTTATCTCGGGCTATCTTGCAAAAAGCGGGTCTTCCACCGTATCCGGTATCGTACCACAGATGATCAAATACAGGATATTACCTAATTCCAAAAACAATACTCTCTTCGCACAATACAAATATAAACTTCAGAGAATACTAGTTGAGGTTACACAGATAAACAGCTGTCTCTAACGTATACAGTTGAAATCATTAGAGATCAAACATGAGCGTTAAATATACATTCCAGAGGTGACTCAAGCAAGTTACAGGCGGGAGCCACAGCACGTATGACAGGCAGCAGCGCACTCGGCGGCGCAAGCCTACGCGCTGGAAACGAGATGGCAGCGCGACAGACCCAGTAGTGCTAGGCCTACGGACTGTCGTTAGGGGTGACTATGCTGTTCTCAGAGTGGCGTGATCGTGAGTGGGCACTTGGCGTCGCGTGACACTAAGCCTTTACGAAAACCCTCCAGTCATATTGGTACTATTAATATTAATAAAAAAATATTCACGCTCGGGCCACCACGGACAGGTAGTACAACTCAAATGAAGCATTATGCAACACCGGGTAACCCAAAACGCTGCTAAAGAAATACCAACAAAAAGCCATTACCAGCTGGTTTAAACGCCTGCAGGCCAACACGACCAAAAGCCAATGCCAGCAATAAATTCCAAACCGAAACAGACCAGGCCAGACGCATCGAGTGAACTGGCGAGTTCGGCATACAACACTCTCCAAAGTGATGGAGTGCGCATCAACCGCAGCGCGTGAAATCTTTCTAAAAACTGCGAGAGCAGGGACAAAAGAATACAACCAATGTCTCTCGTTGTAGTATACCTTATAAAAAAATAGCCAGACCGCCCTCTCCTGTGAGGCAGATTCACCAAATTCCTTTCAGCGCACTGCCTGCTCGCTGATCTAAGAAGTCGGTCCAGCAGAGACATGTAACTATTAGCAGCTGAAGCCCAGACTGGGGAGCAATACTCCATCAAAGGCAGCAAAAATACCTGAAGTCATATGCTGACTATCTCTTTGTCACCAGACACTAAATTTACCTTACGTAGTAGCCCAATCTTACTAGAAGCACGTGACACAACTTGCCTAATATACGGATCAAAGGTAAGTTTCTCATCAGAGACAACACAGAGAATCTCCAGGGAGCTAGACTCCTCAAGCAAAAACAAGCAAAGGGTCATCTATCCTCAGCTGTGGATGTTGCGGTAAAAGTGTCCGAAACCGACTGGCAATCATAGACTTCGCCTTACTGGCATTCAGCTTCAAACTTCAGACCGAGCACCATGCACTAATGCGCAACAAGTCTCTATTCAGATACAGGGCGACAACATTACGCATGCTGGGGGCAGGTATCACTGCTATCAAAGAAGAAGCGTCAGCATAGTAGATGATCGTGTTTTAAGTCAAAGAGAGCAGGTCACTAACATACAAACGAACATCAGCGGGCCAAGTATACTACCCTGGGACGCCAGACCCCACCGCGACTGAGGCACTGAAAAATTAGTAAAGTGACACACTCAATTCGCTTAGAAACAAACTCACGATTGATTGACAGAACCCTACCACCCACACCAAACGACTCTAACTTGCACAGTAGGCCTCTGTGGATGACAGTAGGACACCCTGTTTCTCAAGAAAGCGACCCAGCCTCGACGCAACAAATCTTTCATAAACTTGAGATAAAATAGGTGTGATCGAGATGGGTTTACATATAATCGGAAGTCCGAGATGAGACGCAGCCCTTCGATGTAGCCGTTACAGGAGCGACAGCTGAAAGCTTTCTGAATTACATCTAAACAATTTTTCATTCTTCTAGTTCAAAATTCTTGCAGTACAGGACGAACTTTCCACAATACAAGATGATAATCTTTATAGTTGGGGTCGGAAAGTTTCACGTCTTCAGTTTTTTTTACAGTTAGAGCGGAAACATTTCAGAGCTCCGCGGATAAGTTTTCACAGTTTCGGGGGATAATTTCCAAAGCTCCCCTGGAAGTTCTCTTCCCAGCTCAAATTTCCTAGCTGCGACTGAAAATTTTACAGTGCTAGTAGGAAATTCCTTAGTTCCAGCTGTAAGCTTTCAGGTAATGAATTTTTCACACTTGTAATTGAAAATTTTACGGTACTATTACGGTACTATTTGAATTTTTCACAGTTTCCGTTGAATTGTTACAGATCCTGTTACCATTTTCAAGTGAGATTTAAGTTTGCTCACTTGCAGTTGAAACTTTCTTAGCTCCTAACTAAAATTTATCACTTTTGCGGTTGCAATTTTTACAGCTCGCCACTGAAATCTTCCATAGTGTCCTTGCGGCTTTTGGGCTATGGACAAGCCACGTTGGTGCGCTAGGGTTATTAGTTGGTTATAGATCTTGTTCACGGAGTGTGGTTCCCGGTGTCAGACATTTAGCAGTATTCAAGGGTAAGGAGACACTGAGAGATACTTAAGGAAGTTCACTATTGAATATATAAGGTTACACCGTCAGTGGTATGGGTATTATACAGATGGCGTGAAGGCTATAGTGTTGCTGCCAGAGATCACATGACGGTATTGGACTGAGGCTGCTTGGTGCGTCCTCTATTTATACCTTAGGCGACCTAGGAGTGGCTCGCTCTCTCTGATGACAATTGAGAGCGTGCTTGCGCAATACGCATATGACAGACTTGCGACAGACTTGCGACATCACAACAGTTTCAGCTGAAGTTTTCACAGGGTCAGCAGCTTTTTGCACGAAGTCAAGCCGTGTCCCAGGCCCGCCCGGGGCCCCGCGACTCCTACGAGCCCAGGCGACTCGTCTCCATGACACCCGCCAAGTCCCGTCTCGCCAATTTTCTTTTATTAAGAGCAGCCGATCATAAAGAGTCGTCGGCAGCAATTTTGTCCTGAGCTGTGGCTGGAAAGTCCGTAGGTTGGTTGAGGCGCCTCTACGGTATGCAATCGACTGGCGTAACACAGACAGCGACAATGCTTGAGATAGTCATTCAGTCTAATAATTTGCTATCAATGCAAGTTATTTTATTGGTTCCACGACGAAGGCGAAATACAAAATCCGCACATTGGTCAAGGATGCGATCAAAATGACTGAGTCAATTGACAGTGTGTACGCTGAGGCCAATTATTGAACAGCGTAACAAATATTATTGGAGGACGTCATTTCACGTGGGAAAATATGTGCAGGAAAGTTCATAGCCTGGCCAAGCTCTCCTCATGGTGTGAAAGCAAGAAAGAAAGGAAGAAATGCCATGTAGTACCTCATCTGGATGTTGTGCCCAACATAGTAAGGGCGCAGCACCCTGGGAATTCAGTCTTAAGTCTAACATGGACACAAAATTGCAGGTAGCCGGTAGATTTCCACCACTGGAAAACAGTGTTTACACGCTTTTAAAAGCAGGGTACAAGTAACACAATTTTCCGCATGGAGAGATGCTGGTTTAGTAGTATTTTTTCCTAGATAGGTGATAAAATTTGTAACTTTTACGTGAATTATTAGAATTATATATACTGTGACCTCATCAATTAAACTTATCGTAAGCACTTGTATATAGGCGATACATTTGCAGAATATTTAGTGTGGAAGAAAGTTCTTGAGCAATTTGGAAAATAAAGACTAGCTGAAATTTCCGCCGAGGGTGAGAGACTGTCATGGCACTTAAAAAGCAAATTTTTACACAAATATTGAGACCTCTCAAAATGTGGCAGAGTTATCTTTGTGAACTGATTCAATTAAGTCGCATCTTGTTTTGGAATAGGAAGATCGTTCCACAGATAAGCTCCACTAATAGAAGGTGCCTGTTAACCAGTGGTAGCGCGGTTGGCTTGGAGATGGTCTAACCGAAGAGATCCCCTTCTGATCTCTCTGTTTAGGGGAAACTGCACAACCTTGGCATTCCAAAAAGCACCTTTTCTTGGACGAAAAACGCATTCATGTTCATCTAATTTGCCATTTGAGCTAATTCATGGCCATGGAAGTTTTGTGGCAATGGACTGGCATCATCAAGCCTGGTAAAATTTCTGTTGAGTAAAGAGGTGGGATTTTAGCATATCTGATATTAAACATTTGGAGGCCTTCCTGAAGTTAAGCTACAGTAACTGAAACAAGACAGAACTAGAACACCTCGTGGCGTAAGACCATCACTAGCGGTAATAATCGGTCATGACTTACAATATCAACGCCGTCATTTTATATGGCCATCTTACTCTAGAGTTTTAGGGTTTTTCAAGTCTAGGTCAACCCGCCTGGATGCCTGAAAAAGATTGTTATGATAGCTTAACTCCTTTCTCCCTTTTTAGCGGACAGACACACAAACAAACAGACATACACCAGTAAACGAAAACAGCATCACCTCTCCTCACTTCGCCCTCGGGTGACAATCAGCGATGGGACAGGAAGTAGGCGTGAATTTTGATCTAACAGATGTTAGGTTTTGCTGGGAAACATAAGCAAACCATTCACGATTCTGCATAATTTCCGAACGTGGGCGTCAAACTTTAAAAGCTTATCCATCCACACTTCAAGCGTTCGATAATGGGTGCATCGAAGTAGACAGAAGAGCAGAGGTAGTCGCTCCTAGAGTTGCGGAGTGCCAAATATAATGATTGGGTCAGGTCGGCTCTGAGTTGAAGTCCATTTTTACCTTACCATGTTTTTGTATTATGCAAATTTGCTGCTGCATAACGCACATCTTCCTCTTCAGTTGGTAAGACGGAATGCGATTTGGGCATCTTCGGCGTACATGCAGGGAGTGTCACCATGCTGCTGTGAGGGGAGGTCACTGACGAATATTGAAAACGAAATCTGACCTACGAGTCATCCATTTCAGACACCAAAGCTATTTACGGTAAGTGAGTGAGCAATTTTGAGCATGGCATGGGCAGTAACGTGAACTGTTCTGTCGCTAGCTAGTGAACCAATTCGGGCAAATATTCTGAGAAGTTATTTTCCTAATACGTACCGTAGTGGGCATTATCAAATGCTTTGGATAGATCAAGTAGAAAGAGATGTATGAAGCATTTATAATCCATACTATCGCAAATATCTTCGGTGATATATAGGAGAGCCTTCTGCGTGTTAGAACATGGTGTATATGCAAACTGGTTCTTTTGAAGAAAACTTTGTTGATCAAGACAAAATACTGCCTCGCTTGCTGCAGCTTTTTGTAGTAGTTTTGCAAGCATAAGATGAAGACTAATTAGCCTGTAGTTACCACGCATGCCTTATTCACCCGACTTAAGCACTCAAGACTGACTTGAGTACTTGCAGACCTGAGTGCCTCGCCGAACGCGAATCCAGGAAATAACATCCATGCAACAAAGTGGTGGGCGTGAATTAAAGATCATTTGAAAAGACGCTTTTGACTCCTAACTGCTTACAACACCAAGAGTTCACCTCAGCCACAACTCGCGCTTTTATTGCTCCTAAGGACATTCAGGGATGATACATGATTACAACTAAAGTTTCAAAATGTTGCAAACTTTGTTAAACATCCCAGGGAAAGCCACGTTCCACATATGGGACAAGTTCACTAACTCATTCTTGGCACACAGCCGACTGGCTGAGTCGACAATACGGTCCAGGAAACCAAGGTGACTGTTAGCCGCCGAAGTCTGGGCAAGAATACAATACTCCAGTAGAGGTGACTAGGGGACTAGGGCATATAGAAGCATCTACTATATCCTTATCTCCAAGCACAGAGTCAGTCTTCGGCAGAAGCAGAAGCACGCCAGATTAGGTGCCTGATAAGAGCTTCAATGGTAACTCATCACGGAGAATACCGAGTATCTCCAGGGAGCTGAAGGATTAGAGCACGGTGTCAACAATATTACTACACATACTACAACGAACAATATTACTACAACTCACTGAATTTTATTATCTCAGTCTGTCATTTGATCACACTTCAAGTTCGACTAATACGAGGCAGCAGCAGGAGTGCGCAAAGAAGTTCATCACTTAAATGTTGCTCATAAAATCCTTCTGCCTGAGAAGCCGTGAGTTTATACGCAATTTGGTCTATTTTCACTCTCACATTCAACGATAAAAACTAGAAATACGCTTTTATAAACTCTGCACATTTTGAAACATGTACGGCCCACACAGCCCACTGAAACTCAACGGCCATGTCCGCTGTACAGGCTACTAGTTTAAAAAAGAATTCTCTTTTTCTATTTTAACCTACCTAGGGTTTCAGAATGCGCTTGCCTCATTCACTTTTTATAATTGATGCTTTCAATACTTGTGCTGCTCCAAGCTCCAGGGCTCCCGCGAAGCAAAAATAACTTCAGAGATAAGACTGTGCAGAGTGGAAATGTAGGGGGGGGGGGTGCTGTAGCTCTATTGCCGAATAGGTAGTGCCTCGAACTAGCCAGGGAATACATACGACATGCTATAGCCCGGATACCTACGACTGATCGGTAGTTTATATATGCCGGTTGCAATTATTTTTTTTTTTTTTCAGTTATTACTGTTACACTGTTTTGGTAATCTTTTATGTAAGGGTGAAAGTCACTTGGCAAATTAGCCCTCTAACGGTAAAGTTAGTAAGTCTTAGTCAGAGATGGGCATGTAACTAGTTACTGTAACGGCTTAAGTAACGGGCGTTACTTTTTGTAACGAGTAACGGTATCGCCTTAGCAATTTTTGAAACGTAACTAGTAACGGTAACGCCCGGGTGGATTTCATCAAAAGTA
>LQNS02277097.1:290672-303703 GCA_001587735.2 Parhyale hawaiensis | reverse complement strand
AATTTTATTGAAGTAACGAGTAACGGTAACGACCTCTGATATCATGTAACGGTGCCCATCACTGGTCTTAGTCTTTTCGTTCCAAAAAAGTCCAACGCAGCGGTGTCGTGGGCGCTGGGTCCAGAGTACGCGCAACTGCATAGCCACCCCCTGACCCCCCCCCTACTCGCTCGTCGTCTCGTACTCAACTAACTCAACAATTCCTATCCGGCATTCCTCTCGTCTCCCGTTCATTCCTTCCCTTGTCTTTCTAAATTCCTTCCCTAATCTTCCGTCCACGCGCTCCCTCGCCTGCCCTCACTCCATTCCCTCCACCTCCTCTCTCCTGGCCTCGCCTCGCGGCCCTTAGGTTTCTTAATAAATTTCATCTCTATCGCTGGGCTCCTTTACAGAATTGGATAGCCAGTTACAGCAGCTCCTTAGCAGCCAGCAGCTGCTGGTGCTGTAACCATCACCTGAACCGTTACAGCAGCTCCTCAGCTGCCAGCAGCTGCTGGTGCTGAAACCATTACCTGAACCGTTACAGCAGCTCCTCAGCTGCCAGCAGCTGCTGGTGCTGTAACCATCACTTGAACCGTTACAGCAGCTGCTCAGCTGCCAGCAGCTGCTGGTGCTGTAACCATCACCTGAACCGTTACAGCAGCTCCTCAGCTGTAAGAACACTATCAGCGATTACCCTCTAGCTAGGGTTCACTTATGGACATATTTTTAACAGTTTCTAACACTTTATGATTGATGTAAAGCTAATAATGCAAAATATATATACATATATTCATTTGAAATCGTGTCAGAATCGACAGCTGATAACAGACGGGACCAAGAGACCCATTCCCAGACAGAAGCTGAAACCGAGGCCCCGGGCTTGTCTCAGCGATTGTTATTATTTCCAGATAAAACAAAAAAAAAAAATCCGACTTCTAGCAGGAGCGTACTATATTGATGAGAAGGGAAGCTGCACTGCAAACACTTAATTATTTCGTATCTGTATTTTAATGAATCACTCACCAGATTCTGTTTCTCAAGAGGTCTAATCGAAGTCCGGATTTAAAATTATTTAGATTACTTTATTTAACCCACGAAGTAAAGCAAAAGCGAGGATGTGAGGGTGACTGCGCTGTATCTGTCCGCGCTCCTGGTAGAATCTCTATTCGGGAGAGTAAATGCATATTATAGTGTTGTCGCGTGAAGTTGTGCTATGCTATGTGTTTGCTAGGACTGTAGCAAGTTGGAAGTAAATACATGTACAGGAACACGCAATGAACGCTAGCAATTGATAGCTTACATGCATCAACAATAAGGTGGAGCGAAAAAAAAACAAACTTTCGAAATATTTTTTCCAATGGTGTGATTTTGTTGCCATGTTGTATAGGATTGATTATGTTAAAAGGGTTTACCAAAAATCTAGCATCTTGAGGTGCCCCAAGACTGTTGAAAATTTTGAATTTTATACATTTTTATTAATATTTTGGAATTAATTAAAGTGCTGGATAGTCAAAACATTCATTTATACATTTTTTTATTAAAGTTGCTTACACAATTATTATAAGCAACTACACAAAACTAAAAAACGTACTATAAGCTCCATAACAGTAATTCAATATATAGGAAATATGCTAAAAAACATAAATGTTATTAGCATGATACCACCTGAAGATGCTTGAATAGACATTGCAGAGTTGAGTATACTATTAGTATTATGAATTATTACAATAATTTCCGTATTGGATGTAGCTTCACAGTTTGTAATTATGATGCATAGATAATTGCATTTTAGAAATTTCACAAAATTTAATATTCGTGGGGTACCTCAAAATATTCATCTACACTTCTATAATTTTAACATGATAGTTTTGAGGCACTTTGGCAACATAATATCTCTATTGGAAGTCACATTTCAAAATAAGTTGCAAAACCCCCTTTTTCGCTCCACCCTAATCAACATTCCATGCTAGCAGCACACGGTCCGCAGTCTGAAAGTTAGAGCAACCAAAACTGCAACTCCCATCTTATGTAATTATCTGCTGCAGCTCCCACTGGAGGGAGGGACCCGACATGTAGCCTAGTCAAGAATACCGCCGCTGTGGTAGTACGAGCATGGCTACAATAGCCTGCTGCAGGCGCGCTTAGTCCACTGTAACCATAGACTCTTATTGAACACGATCGCCGAAACAGGGGAATATTGCAAGAAGGTGCTGCTTAACGCGCCATGATCTGATACGGATACTGTAACTTTTATTTTCATACTCCGCTAGTTTTCTTACTCTTGATTTGTCACCTTATGAAGCTGCAATGGCTAGTAGGATATATATATTATGCAGCGGTTTCATGTTGCAGGTCAAGTTTACGATCTCATGCGGGCCAACAAAAAGTTAGCTTCAGAACCAATGTTTTACTCTCACAAACTGATGTGCAAATGTTCGGCTTTCGGCACTCAACTGTGGCTTTGTCAGCAGGTCGTTCTTTCAAAATTTGAAAATTTTCCATAGCACAACAAAATTATCTGCCGATAAATAATCACTTGCACCAATTATTCAACCGGCGGTGTCTGCCCGTGATTGCTAATCAGAGTTGATTTTAGGTATCACATACAATTGAAAGGCGGTAGCAATATTGGGGCGGGTGCACACTAACGCAAAAGTTGCCTGGCCACTCAACTTCGACTTAAGCGGTCAAGTTTCCGTGATTACAGCATAAGCTTTTGAATATCTCCCTAAACTCATGCCTCCTTGCATGACCCCTGCCGCATGCCGTAGCGTAAAAGCTTCAAGAATGGACTCAGTTTTTAGATATTCATCTTAGTGGCAGAGCCCCGTGCTGGCCAAAGCCTTGTTCAGGGCAGCGTCATCTGATGCGGAATTGTGAACAGGAGCAACTTTTGTGTTAGTGTGCGTCCGGTATCAGACTACTTGTAACTTCAGCAACACGACTACTCAATGGAGTAGTTACCGTAGCTTTACGTCCTACCAGTATTGAAGTTTTTGGCTCTGCAAACCTGCACTTCGATCGTCTAGTTGATCGGCTCCTTCAGTTGAGACTTTTGCATCAGCCAAACAAGACAACGACCAGGCAACCAACAGCGGCAGCTTTGGCTGAAACGTTTGCAAATTTGAGAGCCACTTTGGTAGTCATTCCAGGCTGTCTGCACTTCACTTACACACACACAGCAGCACACAACCGGCAGACCTGCACTGTCGGTCAGATGGGGCTGCTCGTATGATGACCTGGTGATACCAGCAAACCCAGCTTACCCGTGACTCATTCTGTAGTAATTTTAAGCTCAACCAAAACCCTGCGGTCGTTTGTCATAAAAATGCTCATTGAAAAGCCCATTGTTTGTTTGTCAGACGGATGCTCATCCGACAGCTCCACAGTCCTCTGTCGATGGAGAGCTCATTCAAAAGCCCAGCGGCCGTCCGTCAACGAATGCTCATCCACAAGCCCCGCAGTCATCCATCAAACGAATACTCATCCATACACCCCGCAGTCTTCCATCAAACGAATACTCATCCATATACCCCGCAGTCTTCCATCAAACGAATACTCATTCAAATACCCCGCAGTCATCCATCAAACGAATATTCATCCAAATACCCCGCAGTCATCCGTCAAAAAAATATCATCCGAAAGCCCCGCGGTTGTCCGTTCCGTGAATGCTCATCCACAAGCCCCACGTACGGCCATCCGTCAAACGAATGCTCATCCACAAGCCCCAGCGGTCGTCCGTCAAACGAATGCTCATCCAAAAGTCTCACGGTTGGCAGGCAAAGGGAGCCAAAAATACAAACTCGCCCAATAATGTCTGGACGCAATGGCCTGCATGAGTAAGTCCCCTGGCAGCCTGCCATGCTTATCGTCCGGCAAAAATCAATGTTACAAATCTTGGAAGGACCGTCGCTTCTTTGCATTGCTGCGGGCGCTGCAGTTTCTGACTTTAATTTGCTTGGGGAATTGTGCTGTAATGGAGACGCTGGACTTGCCGAAGTGCCTCAGTAATTCGTCTTTTTTGTTTTTAATTTCACTGACGAACGTCTCCCTGACGAAGGGGAGTTGAAGGCTGGCATAGACTTAGGAATTGTTTGCAATTTTATTTAGTACTAATACTGAGAGATGTTGATTGAAACAAACAATGCTTGCTCTATTTCAGCGAGGAGACATAGGTACTCCATTATTATTATTATTATTATTACACTAGTATTACCTCCGCCCAGGAGGTTCTATTTCTGTCGGTGTTTTTCTGTCAGACACGAAAACGATTCAAAAAGTTTTGAAAGGTCTTTCATGAAATTTTCAGAGTTGGTTAAGTATGTAAGAGGAGTAGAAAATTAATTTTAGTGAATATCTGTTCAACCACTTGTTTGTTTACCCATTTTTCTTGGAAGCAATAAAACAATAAAACAAAAACTATTAACAGATCGGCATGAAAGTTGCAGGAATTGTTGGAAAATAATGTTAACAGGCAGAAAAAAACCTATTTTGGCGTTTATATGATGTTCTGCTCGTGAGTCTGACTACGTTTCAGTCTTAGTGTTTACTGGAACGAACCTGGAAAAATTATTGATGGATCTTCAAGAAATGCACAAGAACTGCTAGGAATGTTGTGGAGAACAATTATTGATCAAATTTTGGTGTTGATGAAAAGGAAGTGAAAGCGAAAATATTTATTTGAAATCAATTTACAACTAGAGCACTCAGAGAGCGCATACCTCCGCCAAGTGAGGCAACGGTAGCAAAAAATTCAAATTGGATCTGAAACCATAATTTTCTTTCTATAAACTCCAAAATCTAATCATTTGTGCCTCTTTATATTCATAGCAGCTTGTTCAATTTTCTTGAAGATCCGTTCATAACTTTTTTAGTTCTACTGTTAACAAACGTTATGACAAACATGAGTCAAACATACAAACGAACAAACTGATCTGCACCAAAATTTGATCATTTATGTCTTTTAACATTACTAACAACCCCTATAAATTTCATGAAGATTCATTCATTATTTTTTTAGTTATTGTGCTAGCAATCATAAAATTAAAAATAGTGACAAACGAACGAACGAACAAACGTATCATTACCAAAATTTGATCATTTACTTTTTGTTATATACCAAACAACACATGTCAATTTCATCAAAATCCATCCATATCTTTTTGAGTTATGGCATCAGGAAAAATGAGGCAGACAAACAAACAAACGGATGGACATATCTTCACCAAAAGTTAATCATCTGTTCCTCCTCACATACCTAACAATCCCTGTAAATTTCATCCAAATCGGTTCATAACTTTTTGAGTTATCTTGGTGAGAGACAGACAGATAAACAAACAAACAGATAAAGAGACGCGAACACGACGAAAACATAACCTCCTTGGCGGAGGTAATTAAGGTTATGGCGAATAGGGCCTAAACATGCTACTATAACAATGACAGATAAGCGTAGACGATATTGTGAAGCCCTACCAGGTAATCTAATGGCTAGTCTAGGGCAAAAAGCAGAATTCCGGTAAATTGAGGTTGTGTGTTTATATGACCTGACAATGATTAGCAAGTTAATATTCTTGAACTACACACATACAGTTAGTACTAAAGGGCATTAACTGAAAGCTGTCTTTGATGTTTAGGCCTTTTTAGAAATGGCTATGGTGATTCAAGACAGGAAGTGACACGCTGCCCATCTTATGCAGAGGTGATGCTGCAGTCCGTGACCAGCGGGATGGCTAACAGCGAGTTATCCCCACAGTTCACGAAGCCGCTTACAAGAGGTTTATCTGGCACTTTCAGTGCGCATGCATCTAGTAAGTTTTTAAATTTCGCAGTCTCTGTACCGTTGATATTTCGAATAACACCCCACCCCCACGAGGATCGGGAAACTATTAGAATACTTTGTGGCTATCGCATCACAATCAGTTTTGATCGGAATTCGCACCTCACAAGTGCGACCAATGCGGTGTGAGTATCTGTCCCGGATCCACCTATTGACGTTTACAGTAATTCCTTCTAGAATTTTTCATATATATATATATATACGATCGTGAAGCGCTCGAAATTCCTTAGAATGGAGTACATTTGAAGTTGAGCAAGTCTTTCGTGATAGTTTAAATCTTGTATGCCCCGGATTTTGGCAGTAAGCGATCGCAGGATAGCCTCGAGGCGCTCTAAGTCTTTCTGTTTGCTTGGCATCCAAAAAGGTGTAGAGTATTCAATCCTTGGCAGTATCAGTTTTTTACATAAGGTGAGCATTGTGTTAGCTTTTCGTGAAGAGAAAGGTGGAAGCACCCATCCGTTCCATTTCTTGCCTATTGTAACAACTCGAGCTACATGGTTTTCGAAAGTGGCATTATCTTGCATTCTCACGCCAAAGTCCCTTAAATTTGCTTTTCTTTCGATTACGCTACCATCTCTCGTCGTGTAGGACGTCGATTGAGTAAGGGAAGAGTTTTCCCATATCAAAATAATTCAAATTTGGTTTTATTGTAGGTCATGTTACTCACCAATGAAGTTTTAATGAATGAAATAGTAATATTTATATATTTCTTGTTAGCTTGAATCCCCAAGAAACAACCATGCATGCCAAGGCAGATTGAAACGTTTACTTAGGGAAAGTTTTAGCGTGCAATACTGCAAGGATGATGAGACTCTAATAGGTTTAATGATAGGTTTATTACACACAGACACATTTTATTCATTACAAGAAATTTGGTAAAGTAGTAATACACTAGAATAATGCATCTGCGTAGCCACTGAAAGTTAAACAAACTATTTGGGCATCACTTTAAGCAAAAGCTAATACAACTGTAGGACGTATTCTTTAAAACGTTTTTTTAAGCATAATTGGAAATGGTATCTAATAAATACTCAGGAGGTTTATTGAGAAGCATAGCAATTTGAATTACTGTAGCGCGTTTCTCAAGGTCCACTAGCACAGTTGGGAGATTGGGAACAGAACGTCTCATTTCGTAATTTTGTTGGGAATGAAGGGACTGAAATACATTAGAAATACTTCCGAATGATTATAAAACACAAATCAAAAAAATTTAAGTAAGGAATAATTATAAACATCCTAAAGTTGCAACATTTGTTAAGACAAGTACATTTCCTTGCATGTACACGCTCATTGTTTTCGTTACGTCTAACACGTAGTATTCGCCTAAGTATATTATTCAATATTACTTCAAGTTTGTGAATGTGGCAAAGTGGGGCTCCGCCCTGAACGATGATATTCTGGGCCAGCACTGAATGAGCCAACGAGTAGTAAACTAGTTTTATTGCTTCACGATCAACATAATTGGACATTGCATAGATTATGCCGAGAACTTTGCTAAGCTTGCGCCCAATGTCTTCAATATGGGACCTCAAACACAGCTCTTCACCTAGGATCAGTTCAAAATATCTTATTTGGGGCACCCACTTTAGTACATTTTTGCTAAAGAAAATAGGTGGCAACTGCTGGTGAGTACAGGGGGAAAAAAGCTAAAATTTGGTTTTGTTCTCATGGACAGTTAATCTATTTTGAGTTAACTATTCAGATAACACATTTTTAAAAGTTTGCATATCAGTTATAGCAGCTTGAAAATAAGTACTATTGGTGTAGAAAACTGCGTCATCCACATACAATACACAATTCATACCGAGGGTAGTAATATCATTAATAAAAATGTTAAATAATAACGAGCCTAAAATGCTTCCTTGGGGAACACCCAAATTAATAGGTAATTTATGTGATTTGGTATCGTTACAGATATTTACATTGGTTTTCCATCATTTCATTTGGTCCTCCAGAGGGTCCTACACATGTCCTCCAATCTATATAGGAGGACAATCTTTAGCTTTCTGAACGATAAAATTTTGAAAGGACGTTGGTTAAAAGGCTGTTTAAAGAGCGCATGAATTGAACCCGGTAAGTGCCCACATGTGTCAGAAGCACTTATTTTTGCTCTTTTGTGCTGCCAACTTTTGTTTTTACTTTTCACTGCCTTCTATTAATAACATCTTTTTCTAGTAATAATTTCTTTAATGAATAATGTAGATATCTTAAAAAACACATTTTTAATCGGAAAGCTTTAAATTTAAATTATTACATTGGGATTGGGTAAAATTTAGGCTTGGTAATGTACGGAAGATATCGCAATTAAGGTTCGCTTTGCTATTATTTGAAGATTTGGTGGTTCGTGGACAAATGTTCGCACCGAAATTTTGAAAATCGGGTTCGCTGTTTGGAGGTTCGGAACCTAAAACGGGCGAAGATTCGAGTTCGGAACCGAAGAAAGGTTCGCGCGCCCACGTCTGGGCTCATGGTTTGGCGCTCAGTTAATCGCTCATGCGCTAAGCAAAAATTCGATCAATAGCTCGATCTCGTTATCAATAAGTTTTATCCAGCAATGATGCAGCCTACCAACAACAGCCTCCCCTTCTCCCTCTACCATAGTTGGGCCGCAGTACACACTCAGCTGCAGCCACAGCAGCAGCGCGTCCCACTGTCACAGGGAAGTCCCACAGCTGCAGGATCGCCCCGGGGACCAAGAGGATGGAGTGGGTGGGAGCGGTAGCCCCCGCAGTGTCTATCACATCCCGCACCTCGCATTGATTTGCTCCCCACACACACACTATAGGATCGGGTGTCTGGCGCGTGTCAGCCGATACATGTCCCTCCTGCAGACACGCTCAGGAGCTGATTGCATTTTATTATTCTGGAGAAATGTGAAGAAAGAACCTCAGTTTTCAAAAGTAACCCTCAACTTGGACCGTAAATATTCTTCTATGATGTACCGGGGAAATAATTCGCGCAAACACTTAACGGACGGACTTTAACATGTAGACCGTTTAAATCTAAAGGCAAACGAGCATCCTTGGGGTACCCTGTACATAGCTATCATCAAGGATGCCGCATACACGCTTGACATAAATGTTCTAAAGAAAACAGCAAGAAGCAATAGCCTCCCTCCTATAGCTCACGTAATACTAAAAATATAGAATGCAAGATAGGCGGGCAATCGGGCTGCCATGTCATCTACATAGTTATCTCATCTGTTACTCATAACATTTCGAAGAGTTTTAGTAAGTTTCATCAAGATCCGTCAATAATTTGTCCAGTAAGTTGCTGGCAGAAATAGAGGCAGACAAACAAACAAAACAGCAGACAAATATACAAACTCCAGAAAAAACGTTACCTCCTTGGCGGAGGTAACTAAATACCGGACCGCCGCTGGAAGCTAAGGGCCACTGTCAAGGGAACGAGCTTGCTGCTATGGTTTGATGACGTCAGTTCCTATATTTCTTTGCTTATTAATTGATGCAGAGAAATTATAGCAGTATCATTTGCCTCAAAAAATGACGGCAAAGAACACAATTAGCCACTTCTCAATGGCCATGCCGATTTTTTATAATTCAGCCTCTGCCTGCTCGATACTTGAAGCACTGTACCTGCTTCGTTCCTCAGTCGTATGCCGGATACTAATACATCAATTACACAATATTTTATCGAACTTGAGATAGACTGTTGAAACAAATGAACAGAGAAAATAGGATCCAATGGCCTCTGCAGTAGTGATTCGAGTTGCAATGCCTTGCAAAAAATTTTAACTAAATAATAAAGATGTTCAAAATATAACAACGAAAGAAACTTGGGACGGGACACCGAGGATCGTTGGTTCTGGTAGCATTGATGAAAAATTCGCCTTCCTACCAGAAGCTTACGAGAAATACTGAGCCAGTGTACCAGAACGTGAAGACGCTCGGTGCTGGGCAGACAGATCTCCGTCATGCAGCGAACTTAGCTGCTTTTGCTACTCCTTGTTCCTTCAGCATCAGCGTTATGGTGCAACACAAATTACCTAGCTAATCGGCACCTATTGTCTATAATGTATCTTACTTTAAAACGGTGCACATAACTTTATTCCATCGTCAATAAGCAGAACGGGTTATGATGCTACGTAATTACAACATCACAAGTGATCGCTGAATCAGTTCATTTCGAAAATATTTGGGGTAGTATACGTTATAAACTACTTATGTAAAAGGAGACATCTGATAGCTATTAGTTCCCCTTCTCCTGACTAATTTCCTCGTACTACTTTAGTTTTCACTGACGGTGTTACTCTGTTTTTCGCTAATAATTGTTAAATGAATTGTTGGATCACTATGATATTTCAACACAAAGCGTTTTACACCCCTACCTAATTCATAGCCCACATAGCATATTGCTGTATGTGCTTACAGAGGAGTTTACTCCTGTATATTAGGCTGAAGCCCGAAAGTCGCGTCAACCCGTTCGTACGACGACTCAATGTTGCCAGGTTGTCGACGCGTAATATCTGTAGATCTAAATACTTGCACTAATGTGTCTTGTCTGTCATTTGTCTATAATTATATTACAGACCGTTTCGAACTCTGTGAGTGATACGGCCTGTGACTCACTATACCCTTCGATCGATTGTAACTTGTAAAAAATACCAATCTAAGGTAGTCACATCCGACAAGAAGAACAGCGGAGTAACTCTGTATATAATAGTCTGTTAAGGAAGCCATCCCATTTAAAAAATTGCTCATTGCTCGATTTTTCTGGCGTTTGAATCTGTAGATATACAGATTTTAATGCTGATCTACTGATTTTTTTTTTTCAAAAATACCCAAGATCTACAGATATTTAGAGTGATTCGTTCTGAATGCATGAAATTTCAACAGATTCCTATAAACATTTTCTCTTGGATTCAGCCAAGGTTTTACTTATTTAATTAATGCGATATATGAACCTCTGTCATTGTGCCTATTCTTTTTTGTAAAGTCCGTTCATTTACATAATTCTCGCCAAAAATTCCCAGCAGACAACTCTCTAACAAACTAGTGGACCCGTGCGTGAAAACTTCACACAATAACCTATACGTTTGCCTAATGCCTCAAGGCCGGTGTGGAATCTCCTCTTCTCTTATTTACTTCTTAATTTTCTTCTTTTCTTCATTGATCCTTTGTCGTGTTGTCATCCTTAGGTCTATATAGACAGGCAGAAGTAACATCTTGAGTAAAACACTCCAACAAACTTAAATAAAATGGCAGCTTATATACAATGTGTTCGCTCCGTAGCAAAGATACCGTTGATACCGTCTTTCCCCCTCAAATATCTGTTTCATTTGGGGTGCTCAAATTTTGACCTGGTAAGAGAAAACTTCTTCGTCAGATGAAAACAGTAAGCTAGAAGAAATAATTGTCTACGGCCCGTGAAAACTTATGAATCGTCGGTTTCGTTGACAAACTGCATCAAAGTGGGAAGCATAGCTCACGCAACGAAATCATCTGTGGGAGGAAACTACGAATCAAGAAGCATGAGAGTGCCAACGGAAGCTTCAGATATCTTCAGTGCTACTTCGGCAATGCAAGAAGTGCATTCAGACATAAGGTCGCCCTATACTGTGCCTTAGATTCGATGTATGGAGAAGCTAATACTCGTACAAATCAGACTAAGCCTGCGATGTCTTCATTGTTGGAATTTCATTTGTCCTTGCTTAAGATACGTTTGCCATCTTCTGCAACCCGGCCTATTTTCTGCCTATCACTTTCNNCCTATCACTTTCAATGGAGCTTGAGAGGACAACCAGAGTCTCCAACCTGGGCTAAATTCCGCCTATCTATTTCGTTAAGAGCGTGACACCGAACATATAAATATATATATATATATATATATTTATATATCACCACACGACGGTCATTCTTAGTATTAGATTAGATCATGCAAATAGCCTTGAAAATAGTGTTTTAATTGTAAAAACTCTGTATCAAAGGAATGTTTGTCATTAAATTTAAAGTTTTTACACAAATAAAAATGATGATTTAATAAAAATGCTTGACACTTACTTTATTTGGGTTGTGTGTGAGTACATCCCCTTTTATAACATTGACGTAAAAGTGGAATTACTAGTTCTGCTAATGTCTTATATCAAAGATAGGTCTTTATGCGGGTTTACTGTGTTTTAAACTTCATATTTCACTACGAGAACCACTTCTGGGCTATTTAACGTACTTGGTTGGCTGGGTAAAAGCTCATTGTAAGGGGGGCTGGTACTAGGGTGGTTGGTCGGGGTGGATGGTGTCGGCACAAAAAAAAAAAAACAACTTATGAGCGTTTTACTATCGAGAACAGGGCGTGCAATGAAACGTAGATTTATTTTCCTTCAAAATGTGAGCCAAAATTTGCAAAAAAAAATCTACGGTTTTTAATACGTTTACTTCATTTTTGAAGATTGAGGCCGTTAGGTGGCCAGGATTTTGGTACTTCTATCGAACCAGAAGGCCTTCTAATAGGCTGTTTTTCCGTATTGTTGGCCTTCTAATAGGTCATATCGAAATACATATGTATTTGTATATATATATGTGTATATATTTGTATAAGCAAGTAATTAATTCTCATTTAGACAAGTTCTGTTATAGACCAGGGAGTGTTCTTTATTGACGATCTTTCTGCTGCATTTCTCAATATTTCTCGCCAAACTTTTGGCGGTTGAGGGGAAGTGGAAAATCAAATTTCCGAGAGTCATCTTCAGTTTATTTACACAGCCAAACTTGTAAATTTCTGTTTGGCCTTGTAGATAAACTGAAGATGACTCTCGGAAATATGATTTTCCACTTACCCTCAACCGCCAAAAGTTTGGCGCGAAACATTGATAAATGCAGCAGAAAGATCGTCAATAAAGAACAGTCCCTGGTCTTCAACAGAATATGTATATATGTATGTATTTGTCTGTCCACCCAATAAGTGGTCGAAGGAGTAGNACATATGTATTTGTATATATATATGTGTATATATTTGTATAAGCAAGTAATTAATTCTCATTTAGACAAGTTCTGTTATAGACCAGGGAGTGTTCTTTATTGACGATCTTTCTGCTGCATTTCTCAATATTTCTCGCCAAAAGTTTGGCGCGAAACATTGATAAATGCAGCAGAAAGATCGTCAATAAAGAACAGTCCCTGGTCTTCAACAGAATATGTATATATGTATGTATTTGTCTGTCCACCCAATAAGTGGTCGAAGGAGTAGAGCAATGTTC
>LQNS02277097.1:274990-290643 GCA_001587735.2 Parhyale hawaiensis | reverse complement strand
GCCAAAAGTTTGGCGCGAAACATTGATAAATGCAGCAGAAAGATCGTCAATAAAGAACAGTCCCTGGTCTTCAACAGAATATGTATATATGTATGTATTTGTCTGTCCACCCAATAAGTGGTCGAAGGAGTAGAGCAATGTTCATAATTTTTTGCAGGGGGTCTGGTGGATTGCCCTCGATGTGACCCATGCCAAAAAACTGGGAATAGTTGGCCATAAAAATGGCCGCGATGAAATATGTTCTCCGCCAAAAAATAGGCAGAAAAAGTTGAGCTATGTTCATGATTTTTTGCAGAGAGTTTGGAAGGCTGTCCTAAATGTCACCCAAGCAAAAAAGAACTAAAAATAGAATTAGATAGCTATAAAAAATGACGGCAATGAACTTTGCTCCCTACCCAAAAACAGGTAGAAGGAGTTGAACTATGTTCATGATTTTTTGCTGGGAGTCTGGTGCGCTCTCCTCGATGTGGCAAATATCATAAAATTAGGATTAGCTGGCCGTAAAAATGAAGGGGATGAAATTTGCTCCCACCGCGGGTGATTGTCTTACCCCACCGAGGCGTTCTAGTTACAAACTACAATCGATCGATGGGCATACTTTGTCATAGGCCGTATCACTAGCAGAGTTCGAAACGGTCTGTAATATAAATTATAGACAAATGGCAGACAAGACACGTTAGAGAAAGCATTTAGATCTACAGATAACAACCTGGCAACACAAGGTCGTCGTTCGAACGTGTAGACGCGACTTTTGGGCTTAAGCTTAATATAGGCCTAATATACAGGAGTAGACTCCTCTGTAAACACATGTAGCAATATGCTACGTGGGCTATAAATAAGGTAGGGGTGTAAAACGCATTTGTGTTGAAATACCAGAGTTATCCGACAATTCGCTTAAGAATTAGCGAAAAACAGTGTAACACGGCCAGTGAAAACTATAGTGGCTCATTGACACGTGTCTACCTAGCTGTCTCTCTCCTGGTTACATGTTGCGTTTTTAGCAAATTGATCCGTTCCAAGATAATCGTCATATTCCTACCTAATATCCGGTTGTTGCCTATTTGTGTCATCCTTTGCTATTTGTGGCGGTTTTGTCAAATTGCTCTTCTCCCCTAACTATTTGTGCCGTTTCTTCCTAATTATCCGGCCCCCAGCTAATTGGCCTGTTCTCGGTAAATTGTCCATTTTCTGCCAAGTGATTTTTCACCAAGTCCAAAAAGAGTACAAAGTCCATGACGTCAACAAAGTCCACAATGACCCTGAAACGAACTACAGTACGGGTTTAGCCGAGCCAGCAGGTTCTCAATCGAACTTGCAAGTGCTCAGCCAAAGCAGCCGGTGTTCCACCGAGCCAGCAGGTGTAGGAAGCAACTGTAGCGAGTCACCAGGGCACCTGTTGCAGTGTCCCGTGCCAGCTGAAGGACACCGTCCCTTATGTCATTCGTCCCCCCGGCCCATTACAATAGGCGGCGCTATAAGGCCAATAGGTCATTAATTTGCGACGGTCACCATAAAGCTGTTTGCCCTCCTCATTGCCCTCGGTTATTGCACCCGCTCCATATTTACGACCGACAAACTAAACAAAGGAATTTTTATTTCAGAAGATGAGGCATTAGTTGAAATGTGCGCTTCAGGGGGAGGCTGGAGTTTTGGGGAGTTATCAGAGCTTGGTAGAAAAGCGCTGAGTTATCATTTGTAACTGAGCTTGCGCTGATGACCCCAAGTGTGCTATCAAAATTATGATGGATGTTGTCATATGTTTTAAGGGTAAGATATGTGGACACAATGTTTCGGTTGTAGGTACTAATTATTCTCAAGTGAAATATGCTTCATATGCAACATTGGATACTGATTGATAAGCATATTTATTTAGAAATGGAATATGTTGAAATTACAGACGAGCACACAAAAAATGAAGAGTTATCACAACGGTTTTTCTCCAATTCAAACAATGGTTGCAATACATATTGAAGAAGCTTCTGTCTGATGTCTACACTGTGACCAGCGATAATAGTCCCAACTAATCTTTTTTTTTTAAGTATCTTTAAGCGAAATTATTTGTCTCATATTCGAACGAGGGGTAGAACACTCTGCGTAGACTGTTTTCACTATTTGTCATCTTTCTTTTGAAACGTCTGACAATAATATTCATTGTCCCTAGTTTTTTACAGATCAAGGTAAGCCACAATATTAATCCAATAAAATTTATAGCAAGAAATTAATATGGCATATGCTAAATTCTTGAGGACTCTAGAAAGACTCTTGAGGACTCTGGAAACTGCTAAAGGATCTTCATGTGAAGCCGCTGCAAGAATATTAGGTTGACCTATTAAGACGATCCAACAAATCTTCAATGATCCCCCCAATCGAAAGCAAAGCTCTGAGAGAGTAAAGTTAAGCGTGGAGTGAATAAGTCTCCAAGAACCAGTAGTAAAACTAATTTAGGAACTGCAGGGCTCTCATTGTGCTAAAGAAACAACTCGACGCCGAATGGTGAGTTGAATTGTAGCAGGGAGATCTCCTGAGAAAACAAGCCTCCATCGCCAAAACGGCACATAGGGTAATGTCTCAATTACCGAATGCCTTTCTATTACCGAACGCAATGAGATTCCTACCTATATTCGGTAATAGATGGGCATTCGGTAATTGAGACATTACCATACAACTCAGGGTTGACCAGAGAATTAAAAAAAATGAAACAGAATATGCAATTTGTGCAATTGGTCAGTTCACAGGGAAGGCCAAAACCACCTTGGGTTGCCCTGATAGGATGGCTAAAAGATGGGTTGTAATTAAGGGGAAATTGAATTACCGTTTTCGTCGCTGGCAAAGAAAAGGCAAAGTGATGTTGTGGCACGCATGTTGAATAACGAAATTGTTGGCCCACATCATGTTTCAATAAGTAGTAAAAGTCAACTTCGCTATTTATTATCAGCTTTTTCCTGTAGAAGTTTTTCCATGACGTTATAAGCAAAGTTTGTTTTCGAAAATTCAAAAAAGCTTGGGTCGTTTAGGATACTGGCCCTACCCATGTTGCTCTAGCAGCAGAGGTGTATGTGGCTTCTCGGAGATTCAAAGATGAAAGGATGATGGCGTGGCGGCCAAATTCTTCAGTTCTAAATCTCACTGATATTTTGAGCCTATATCAAGAGAAAAATCTATGCTGATGGTAAGCAATTGAGGCCTGCCATACAAATTGCGCCGAGGTCTGTAGATACTACAACGATTAAAAATTACTTATTCTATGAATGAGCGTTATTCCTTTATGCGATCGGATGTACCGGCCGGTACATTAAAAAGTAACCTGCGTTTCGTTGTAGTTCAATAAACCTCTTCATAACATTCGTTCTTCATTATCAATAGATTGGACAAATGAACATTGTTCATTTTACTGTCCTCATTAGCTACGATTTCTAAAACTCAAATTACTGATACATATAAGGAAACGGGAATCTGGCACGTATGAGAAAGTTGGGATTTTGTATTGTTCCAAACTGATAAACAATAATATTGTAACGTTACCATGCACTTTACGCACGTCTTATTCAAATTTTGGACAATTAGTTACTCTAAAAGTAGTTCTAGAAGAAATAAATAGTTGGTCTGTTACCACGCGTGACGTTGTAAATATTGCTGAGTGAATTATGACCAACTGGTAAGCAGATCTATCTTTCCCAGATGCAGTTTTATTTTAACTTTTTATCTTCCATCCAACCGAATTTATTGTGTTGCGTAGCACGTTCCGCAGAGTAGAGTGCGTTTACTTGTAAATAGACACGCAGAAATTGTTACCAGTGGAATTATACTTAATTAAAAAATAAAAATTTCTCTTTTACTTAAGTGAATTTTTATTCAGAAGGTGAAGTTGAAAGAAGTTTACCTGTCTCTTAAAGCAAAGTCAATCAAATAAAGGTCGTTGTTGCAAATTTGTCGTGATAAGCAAGAACCTGAGGATATTCCACAGAACAACCGCAATATTCTTGAGTGATATCTCAGGCCAGTATCTTCCTAATTTTCCCCTATCTAATACTGAAGGCACCAGTAGAAATGCGACAAAACAAAATAATATGTCTAGGCCCTAGGACCATGCAGTATCATACATACGAAGGTTGAAAAATGTACCAAATCAGGCAGTGAAACTTCTTACGGCCTAAGAACAGTAGCATATAAAATTTGAACTTGCCTTCTTCTTCATTTGATCCCTTCCCAGGTCGTTTCAAGGATACCTCAAATATGCCCTAATTTTCTCCAGTTTAGAACTGATGAAAGCGTCACGGTTGTGATACCTAACTGACGGAGGACAAGCAGAATTTTGATGTAGATGGTTATGCCGCCACGGTTCCAGAGCAGGTATAGCCCTGTGTAGTTGTGTGGCTGCTGGTTCTACCTATACACATGACCCTTCCTAAGATATAGTTACATCATGTTTACAACTGTGCCGAATAAAGTTAGGGTAAAAGTAAAGTCTGCAACTGAAAACCCACAAACACTGGTTCGTGTTAAAGATGAAAGCCAATTGACCCTAGAGGCTTATACGGCTGCAGTCTACCACAGATCTTGAACGGCTATGGTGCTGGCACCGGAAGGCTGTTACTTCGATGACATGCGACCCCCGACCATCCCCATGGCTGGTTAGGGTCAGTACCTCCGCAGTAGCATACGGGTACCGTTGCCGTTGACTCAGTTTGTTAAGTGTCAGAGCTTACCTGCTTGACACTCTCCGTGTGAGAAGGAGTACTCAAGCGTCCTCATATACCGGTTCCGATTGCAGACCAAGATGATAAAAAAACTCTGTAGATATAGTGTTCCTGAACGGGGTTATATTGGCATTTTTTACCTCCTCAAGAGCGCACTCACACGTACGCAAAAGGTGCATTACCAATCAATTCTGAATCCGACTGCGTGCCAGCGCACAAAGCTTCGGCTTGGACATTGCCATGCCATAAAAAATACATCTAAGGTGAGTAAATAAGTTGACAAGGGAGTGAAAATGGAAAGCAGAGTACTGGGAATCATCACCAGGAATTACGAATACAAGTCCAAGGACATCATCGTTCCTTTGAACAAGGCGCAAGTGAGGCCACCCTTGGAATTTTGCTGTTCAGTTCTAGTCACCACATCTGTGTAAAGATATCGATAACATGGAAAGAGTCCAACGCAGAGCACCGAAATTCATACCTCAGCTGCGAAATAAGTCATGCGAATGTCGCCTACGAGAACTGGACTTGATCTCTCTCGAGCAAAGAAGACTCAGAGGGCAACAATTGGAAGCATTCAAGTACTTGAATAGCTTCAACGACGTACCTACAGCGGAACTTTTCGAAAGAACGTTGATGATCGCTTGCGAAACAAAGGGAAAAAACTCAAGCATAGAGCTCGAAGAACTGCATTAAGCCAGCAGTTCTTTCCGTATTTCAAAGTGAACATTTGGAATAGACTCCCCTCCCACGTTGTCGGTGCGGAGACAGTCAACGCGTTTAAAAATCGTTTGCACAAACAGTGCAAAAGTTTAATAAAAGAGACATCCTCCACAGCTACGAACACCCAGTCAAAGAATCCCAAGCTCCGCAGATCAGCGACTGCAAATCGCACTTGCGAACTTGCATGATCGTCTCATTAGCTGAGATTTTTTTTTTCTTCTTCCTCTTTTCTCTCAGTCATCTATATCATACCGACATAATGGCAATAGCTCATAGAGGGCCGGGGCGTAAGTTCCGGTGTCTCTCTGAGAATGAGCCTGTTGGTTCGTCTACTGCCGCCTATCTAATCTAAAACAAAACTAGCAGAACCCGTGGAAATTCCCCACTTACTTAATGTTTTTACTTTCTAAGACGTAGGAAAGCTAAGCTGCACTTTTTTTAAATACCCTAATGTAACCAAACCCAACTCATCTAAACTAACCCACCCCATCTAAACAAACGCCCGTTACATAACCCACACGAGCTCCGTCATAAAAGGGTGATCCAAAAAATCTATACCTCACTTTTAAATGCAAATAAAATAGAAACTATTGAACCGATTTTAACATACTTAGTCTCTTCGGATACAGAAATTTATTTTCTAGCAAGCCATTACTAATTACTATGTTGTTCTCCAATTAAAAGACCCAGTATTTTCATTCAGAAAAAAAAACAATCCGCCAAGAAGTGCAAATGGACTTCCTCTGGAATCTGAAAACAACGCGTAAATTTTAGTTTCTAAGTCATTTAAATTTTATTATAGGGTTCTGATATGATTAGATTTTATTATTTACAGTAAAAGTAATTTCTAAGTAAAATTTATAATGTTTTCAAATGAAAAGACACTAAAACTACTTCATTTGGCGCCCATTTTTTGCAAACACTTGAGTAATTGTGACCACATTTTCCTCATTGCTTGTCTTACAATCGATCTGTCATTTTTAAGAACTTCAAACTCGCGTTCAGTTCTCTCCCTCAGATCTGCTGGGTTATTTGGTCGTGTGACAAAAACTTTATTTTTAACATAGCCCGATAGAACGAAATCGCACGGAGTAAGATCAGAAGGTCTTGGAGGCCATTTAACATCGTGACCTAAGGCAATGACTCTGCTGTGAGATGCATTGTGCAAATAGGTCCTCATGATAAGAGTGCTTCGTCTTGCATCCACCAAATTCAATCAAAATAATATATGTTTTTTTAGGTCGAGACAGGATGATGTCTGTAAAAAAACTGAAGATAACGCGCTCAGTTGTGATTACCTTCATAAAAAATCGGGCCAATAACAGCACCATTCCACAGAGTCCGACCAACACTGAGAGTTTGTCTCTGAAGTAATTGATGTTTAATGAACGATCACCCGAAGGTTGGTGCTCGTGTGCGTACAGTCTATTGCTTTGTCTTCCGTTTTTCGTTTAGATGAAATGCGACTTCATCAGTCATCGTGACCTCAAAAACTCTTTTTAGGGGATTTTTGGAGAGTTTTCAGACTTCGGATGAAGTCAATTAGAGTTGTCAAAGCATTTTTGGTTTTATAACGAAAACTATCTTTTTGCATGCATGGTACTCATCGTGGTGTGATTAAAAACAATTTTCTGCATCCAATGAGACAAAGTATATTTAAATCGGTTCAACAGGTTCCATTTTATTCGCATTTAAAAGTGAGGAATACATTTATTTGGATCACCCTTTATAACTCAGACCTCTCCGTAACACGTCAGCAGGTTGGATTGCATGTACCGTTAGGGTCGTGTGCTATAAACAGGATTTATGTAGCAAGTGGGACTTGTTGGGGTAGGTCGATCTGGGAGATATTGGTACTGATACCTTGCTATAAACAGGATTTATGTAGCAAGTGCCTGAACAACCCCATCCAGCTAGACCCTCTATAACCATGACTATGGAACGATATTTGTCCTAAATACNNGAACAACCCCATCCAGCTAGACCCTCTATAACCATGACTATGGAACGATATTTGTCCTAAATACATCGTTCACCCTGAACAACCCCATCCAGCTAGACCCTCTATAACCATGACTATGGAAGTTCTAACAGGCGAACGCTGAGGGGCACAGGTGCATAGTTATGAAGCTGTGAAACCTCGACGGAACTAGTTTCCAACCCTTGTGCTTCATAAGGAAATGTACGGCAAAACAGCAGTTTGAGCTTATTCCTTACATAATCTGCTCAATTTAATTGAGAATAATTAGCACAGTTAAATTTCTATTTTCAAATATGGCAAGGCTTCGAATTTTATTTCTCGTCCTCATATTTCTGAAAATTATTTCAAGTCTCCTGTAGAAAATCGCTCTGACTCTCAATTGTGTATTGTACTTTGATTTCAACTGTGCACCCTGCAAATGTTCGGCCACAATGGATTCATAATTGAATCTTGATGACCGCGTAGAGATACACAAAACAACAAAGTAGAAAATACACATAGCCTATTTCACTTTTCGGAGCTACTTCTCGCATTATTCTTCAGCTATGCATGTGCTATCGAACTTGATGAAGATTTTCACATTTTGAAGCCACTTTGGTTCTATGCATAAGCGAAGAAGGACACATCCAATTTGTGAAAATTCTACTAGCCTCAGACTAGGTAGCAATATACAAATGCATAATCAGGCAAACACCCAAAACCCTTTTGCTGGTTTGTGATCAATATTTTAATGTAACAGCTGGAATTTTTAGATTGCATGATTACTGTAAATACTTCTTGGCAGTAGCAGACATGTATTCTCTTTTCGTCTCAGGCTTATGATCGGATAACACCATCGATATGCAGCATCAATTTCCATAGGAATAGCCTGTTTGCAAGAAGCAGGATTACATGATCCCGTCGTACAGTAAAGGCTTAATTCTAAAGTACTACAGCATCAACTCACGCAACTAATTTTTATAGTTAAAATTTTGCGGCAGCTATAACTTCGGTTCCAGAAATTGGAACACCAGGGACGCCTGTCGCTACAATGTGCAACAAGCATCAACACGGTATCAATTTTAGCTGTGTCTTTTTGTACGCGCTGGAATTAGTCTTATAGATTTTTTTGACTTAAAGCTTAGGTATTGAGATAATGTGGAATATTTTCACAAATGGCATCTCGCGCGTAGTAGAAATAAAAAAGGCAAAAAATTACGGAGTACATAACCCTGAATCATGAAGGGGTATGAGGGCAACATAGTTAACTCGTGGAAGCAACAGTAGGTTAACATACAGCAATTTGGACGGCCGCTCATTTTACTGGATTGCTCCTGGAAACAAACTACAGTGCGATGGTGAATATTCTGGGTCCTTCCGGGTGACCCGCCTCCTGTTAATTGGTTCGTCAACTGCCAGCTATCTATAAATATATACATATATAAATGCGAGAAATTTTGAATCTGTAGAAGAGTAATAGTTTTGGAAGGCCAAAATGAAGTACTACACCAATTTTAAGGTTTTGACACCCTGACGGGAGAAACAGGCTGTAGCTGAATGGTTTATTTTAATGCAGTAGGTAGCTCTTCTCTGCAGGAGAGCTGGGACCAGGAAGCAGAGTAACGGCAGGACCCAATGGGACTAAAATGGAACTTAGATGTAACCGCATGTAGTGCAAATGACGTCATGACGTCACACCGACAAGTCGAATTATTTGAGAGTCGGTCCTCTTAATCATAATCAAAACTAGAGCACTGTGAGAGCGCATACCTCCGCCAAGCGAAGCAATAGTAGCAAAAAATTCAAATTGGCTTTGAAGCCATAATTTTCTTTGTATAAACTCCAAAATCTAATCATTTGTGTCGTCTGATAGAAATAACAGCTTGTGCAGTTTTCGTGAAGATCCGTTCATAACTTTTTGAGTTATACTGCTAACAATCATTATGACAAACATGAGTCAAACATACAAATGAACAAACCAATCTGCACCAAAATTTAATCATTTATGTCTTGCACCATTGCTAACAACCCCTATAAATTTCATAAAGATCCATTCATTATTTTTAAGTTATTGTGCTAACAAGCACCAAATTAAAAACAGTTACAAACGAACGAACTAACGGATCATTACCAAAATTTGGTCGTCTACTTTTTGTTATATACCTATCATCTCATGTTAATTTCATAAAATCCATTAATAACTTTTTGAATTCTGGCCTTGAGAAAAAAGCGGCGAACAAACAAACAAACGGATGGATATATCTTCACCAAAAGTTAATTGTCTGTTCTTCCAAACATACCTAACAATCACTGTAAATTTCGTCCAAATCTGTTCAGAACTTTTTGAGTTATCTTAGTGAAAGACAGACAAATAGCCAGAAAAAAGACTGACACACAGAGAGACAGACAGATAAACACGACGAAAACATAACCTCCTTGGCGAAGGTAATTATAAGCAGCGTTATATTCGTGACGCGAGAGAAGCGATGAAAACCGTTACTTCTCAATCTTGCTGTACTCGCCGACATTATTTTTACCGTGTTTTGCGCACTGACGTGACTTAGTAGGTAGCTGGTCTGTCACGAGCGAGAGATTGAATGAATTAGGTCGAAATAAGATGTTATGTTTAAAAATGTTTTGTGAAAAACACTGTGAACTGAATATGAGGTTTAGATAGGGCTTCACTTCAAAGAAGTTGAATCAGCGGCCAAGATCTTGCGGCTGGTGCTGTGAAATTTCCACCAGCACCCACTGCAACTTGCTATTGACACTTGCTTATTACTCATATCCACTACATTGATCGCTTGCCTGCTCCCTCCCTTGCTCTAATGTTGGCCCGTCTCTCCGTCACGGAGAGACACAGTTTCACAGGAGAAATTTCATGTACTGAAAAACAAGTTGAGATACCATACAATTTCAGCGCTTGGAGTACCGGTGATAAATATGGCTCTGGATCTCCGACCTCTGGATCCCCAGCCTCTGGATCCTTAGCCTGTGGATCCCTGCTTTCATTGCTGAATAATATCGAAGTAGAGCAGACGCTGAGCAGACGCTTTTTTATAGTGAATTTACATCGCATCCAAATTTCGACGCTGGAGGTTTAACAATCAATTGGTATCCACAATACGGTGAGCCCTGGGCATTTCCAGTGAATTCTTTTGACTGAACTATATTTTTCTTAGTGCAGCTTCACGCTTGATCAATTCCAAGCTGATATTCACTCCTTATCTAGCAGGGAGGGACATTTTGCTATCGCAAAACTCACGGTTGTACAGCTTGCGGTTCACTAATGGAAGATCAGGCCTGCAGGGATAGGGCCTATAATACAGCAAAACCTATACTGGGAACCAAAACAATAAAAAGCTAACTCACAAAATTTTTGCCGCCGTTTTTGACGGCTGGGTCCTCTAGTAGCTATATATTCTCTTCATTATATATGTGCAATGAACGACCATTTCTCTAGTGAAACTAATTAGAATACTCATATAGGCCGTTCAGCCGTAGCTTCGTCCAGGTGACGTCATTGATGACGTCGCTTTCTGATGCCAATTTCCGGTGAGTCTTCCCATTACACTCTGTGCTTCCTGGCAGTGACAGACTAGACAACTTGTCTCTAGCGTCGAAGGAGTTGATAGGTTTGAAAGTTTAGGCAATATGTAGTATCTAGTCCACTGCTTCCTCGAACTTGAGTACTGCAAGAAGTCCATTTACCTTTCAGCTGCCCGAAATAGGTACCGGTGTCTTAGGACCAGCACTGTTCCAAAACAGGAAGCAAAGGTCGACCGTAACTGGAGGGATCACATAAAACCAGCATTGAAATGGTGACGTCATTAAAGAAGTCATATCGACGAACCACGCAGCTGAAGAGCCTTCGATTTTTTATAATATCGCCAAAGAGTTGTCGCTTGGATGCATGAATATTCGTAAATGAATAGAATATATGCTAACTGGAGCATTCTAAGAACGCACACCTCCGCCAAGCAAGGCAACGTTGATGAAAAATTTAAGTCGGTTCTGAAATTATGATTTCGTTTGTATCTGTACCAAACTCTCGTCGCTCGTGCTGTTTGACAGCAATAACAGTTTCTGTTATTATTATTTTTTTGAAATTTCGTCTATAACTTTCTGAGTTATGGTCTGACAAATATTTTAACAAACGTTAGTCCAACACACAAATGGACCTATCGATCATGAGCAACATTTGATAATTGGTTTTTATAACATTATTCTAAGAGGGGCAGAGGCGTTGTCAGGGAGAGGTGTAAAACGTGAGTGACCGAAGTGAGCTCGGAGAAATTTTCTTTTTTTTTCGACATTTTTAATAAATCCTGGATATTTCATAAAAATTTTTTCATAACTTTTTGAGTTATATTGCTCACAAGGATAAAACAAAACACAGCAACCAACAAACGAACGAAAAAACAAGCCATCACCAAAAATTTAGTCATTTACTCTTCATATTCGGCCTAACAGCTAATGAAGTTTATACTTCACATAAAAATCAGTTCAAAACGTCTTCAGTTATGCTAGGTACTAGGAAGAAATAGGCAGACAAATAAACAGCGGAACGGATCTACACCAAAAGTTAATCATTTGTTCTTCTTAATGTATCTAACGGTCCCTAAAGTGGTGGCAATAATGATAGCACATTTTGAAATTTTGTAATAAGTTTAAAAATACTGTATCAATATAGTTGAAATCTTAACTGAATAATGTTACTTTAACTAGTTACCGATTCCTTATAATCATTATTGTACTCGTTGTCTTTTCAAAATTTTACCTAGAAAATAATAGGCCGTGGGTGTAAATCGGGTGGAAATAAAGATAGCACATATCGAAAAATTGCATTTTAAAAAACAGTGAAAGCAAAAAAAAAACATAATTCTTAATATTTACAAGCGTTGCCTTTTGATTGCAACACCTGTATACATCAGTTATTCATAGAATTAATTAAATTAGCGAGCATTTCTTCAGGGATAGCCTCCCAGCATTCATTCATGATCTGCCACAAGCTTTTTTTATCCTGAAATTGTCTCCCATTGGTGTAAACATGCCGTGAGAGTATCCCCCGAAGATTCTCAATTGGGTTTAGATCGGGTGACTTAGAAGGCCAAGCTAAAGTGGCGATACTATGGGTATTAAGCCAATTTGTGGTCAACTTTGCTGTGTGAATGGCGGCATTATCTTGCTGGAACACCGCTTCTTGCTGGAACACCGCTTCTTGCTGATGTTTATCAGTTTGAAATGGGAGAAGACTAGTTTCTAAGACCTCTTTGTTCTTCTGTGCATTCTGTCTACCTTCCACCTAGTGGTTTAAGCGGAACGGGAACTACCTCTTACGAGGGGTCTAGTATTCCCTAGGCGGTGGTTTTCCAGCAAACGACTTTTAAAACAGGAAAGATTCTAGTACGGTCAAGTATTGAGAACCGTCAGGTCCGTCTAGGTTTACCTTTTTTTCATCAGAAAAAATAGCATTAGACCAATTTTCATGGTTTCAATGCACTTTTTCTCGAACCCATTCTTCGCGTTTTGCCTTCTGTGCTTTCGTGCGTGCTGGAGCAATTTTTCTCTTCTTATAACTGAAGTTCTTAGATGAACCCAGAATCTGTCGCACTCTTCTCGGTGTAACATTTAATTGCAGGGATGTTTGCTGGCTCTTTGACCCCTCTCCTGTCCGAAACGCCTCATGGAGAAGTCGGCGGGCTGTAGGGCTCAATTTTGAAGGGCGGCCAGGAGACTTCTTTTTTCCGTATTGTTCTGAGTTCTTCAAAAAGTTAGTTACCACCTTTCTAGATCTGCTAACCTTCCTAGAAATCTCAGATATAGTGTATCCTTCTTCATTTAATGCGCTTACTTGACCCTTTTCCTTTTCAGATAACCCACACTGTCATCCCATGCTAAGAAATGGGTTCATTTCCAAATATAGAGGTTACAAGGTAGGGAGCAACTGTCCAATGTCCAATATGGCGACGCCGGTTTGTTTTGATATTCTTCTTCTCTAATCTGGATGTAGTAACGAGGAAATAAAATTTTTTTTCGAGTTGTGCTATCTTTATTTCCACCCAAATTCCAACATAAATTTATACTTTTCATCATAAAATTTTAATCAAATAGTTTATAGGGAACTAAGATAAGAAATAGGTAACTAGTTGAAATAGGGTTTTTATGCCAAAATTTCACATGATATGGCGTAGTATTTTTTAACTTATCAAAAAATTCTGAATTGTGTTTTCATTATTGCCACCACTTTATATATTTCGTAAAGATTCGTCTAAAACTTTCTGAGATATCTTAGTGACAGACAAATACTAAGACAAACTTGGCAAAACCATAACCTCCTTGGAGGAGGTAATTGATCGATAAACATAATTATTCATAGAGTTTCGCAGAGAAGGCTGATGGAGGCTTGTATGCAACAGAGATCAATTTTGGGCTGGGATGGCGTCCTTATTCAACTTTTTCTCTGAAGTGAAGCCTTATTTAAACTCCATATTCAGTTTATACTGCTCTTCACCAAAGAATTTTTAACCTATCGCTTTATCTTCAGCTGATCCATTCAATCTTCCGTTCCTGACGGGTCAGCTACCTAATCTGCACACATACATACAACACGGTAAAATCGTTTTCTTCGATTCAGGAAGTTTGAGTAATAACTGTACTTATAGTTCCCCTCACGTCAGGAATATAACAGTACTTAAATCTTTGGTTAAGTTTAAGAGGCCAACCAACCATACAACTGCTTTCTCTAGCCGGAAAGTTTCACATAAGTGTAGCTGAGTCCTCCCGTTACACTCTCTGCTTCCTCGTTCTAGCGGTCGTGGCAGCTAATGAGGCGCTTGTCCTCTCTCGTGTATATGCCCTGCATTAAATTCTGGCCTGATGTATGTCTCTACACGCTAATTTCTGCAGTCGTTCTAGCAAAGTGCAACCTGTTCTTGGTTTGCCTAACCTGTCCTAGCCTCACATTACCTAACCTAATCTCACCTAGCCCTGCAAATCCCAACCTCTCTGCAACTCTACGGCGCCCTAGTCCGTCCTCCGCTTACTTCTAGACATCGTAAGCGGAATTAGACTAGTGCCGCGTCTCGCGGGTCACGCTCATTGGTTGGTTCAACAGCGGTGAGAATTTCATGACATTTTGTGGTAAAGGGTTGAACAGCAACTAAAAAATTACAAGTAAATGGCTTGAAACACACCATAACTCATTCTAACCAAGTGCTCGGTGTTGGCGATAGAAATAATAGTTTTTTTTTCATCGTTGTGCAATTCGTTATCCTATCTTAGTGCATCGGTTGCAGTTAGTGTAGTAACGAGCACTTTTATCAATATATTTTAAATGACCGCGGCGTCCACTTCGCAGTACAGGTTGTAGAGAAACCATTTCAGGGCCGAAGCTGCTAATATGTAAAAGAGATTCTCCAGTCTCCATATTTAGGTTCTGTCGGAGTTGTTGTTGTTATTGTCGGCCTGTGATTGCTTGTCCAGCCCCCCCCCCCCACCTCAGGAAAAGGAGAAAAAACAATAGCCCCACACAATCACTTGGCCATTAATTGTTTCTCTCCCCCATTATGCAACTTCCGTGCGCCATCAGTTAAAACTGAGATACCGACGCACCGTGAAATTTGTTGTCTCAACACCAGCCGCCTTCCCGTGCATTGGCGGTCCACACACACCCTGCCGTGCTTCTGCTGCACAGCTGCTGCAAGCGCCTCCAGTACAATGGAAGGAGTTGTACTTTTGCGACAGCACATTGCTAAGGACACGCTCGGAGAGCCGTTAGGTACATACACTTGTATCATTACGGCCAGAGGTGGTGCAGCTAGTGGCAATAGGGCTGCTGAGGGTGTCGGTGTCTACCGTGTATGTATCCGAAGTTGCCGGCAGGGGCGCAAATCCGTCTTCCTGGAGCCCAGTGCCTATGTGACACCTGCGGTGAGAGGTTGTGCCGTGCTTCAGGCACAGCTTGGCAGTGAAAACTCCTGTAGTAGCAGGCCGTAACTGTCTGGACAGACTATGGGCTCTGTAATCTAATAATAAGAATGACCGTCGTGGGTTTATAAATATACATTTATATGTTTGGTGTCACGCTCTTAACGAAATAGATAGGCGGAAATTAGCCCAGGTTGGAGACTCTGGTGCTCCTCTCAAGCTCAATTGAAAGTGATAGGCAGAAAATAGGCCGGGTTGCAGAAGATGGCAAACGTATCTTAAGCAAGGACAGATGAAATTCAAACAATGAAGACATCGCAGGCTTAGTCTGATTTGTACGAGTA
>LQNS02277097.1:239860-259003 GCA_001587735.2 Parhyale hawaiensis | reverse complement strand
TATACTGGCTCCCAGCACTGCGATACTAGCACTGTGTAATATATTGGATCCCAGCACTGCGATACTGGCACTGTGTCATATACTGGCTCCCAGCACTGCGAAATTGGCACTGCGTCATCTACTTGCTCCCAGCACTGTGATATTACCAACGCAGTAACTGCTAAATCTTACTAATACGTTACACTGAACAGCTGGCGGGCTGTACTGAACAGCTGGTGGGCTGTACTGAACAGCTGGTGGGCTGTACTGAACAGCTGGCGGGCTTTACTGAACAGCTGGCGGGCTGTACTGAACAGCTGCTGGGCTGAACTGAACAGCTGGCGGGCTGTACTGAACAGCTGGCGGGCTGTACTGAACAGCTGGTGGGCTGTACTGAACAGCTGGCGGGCTGTACTGAACAGCTGGCGGGCTGTACTGAACCTAAAACAGCTGGCGGGCTGTACTGAACAGCTGGCGGGCTGTACTGAACAGCTGGTGGGCTGTACTGAACAGCTGGGGGCTGCACTGAACAGCTGGCGGGCTGTACTGAACAGCTGGCGGGTGTACTGAACAGCTGGCGGGCTGTACTGAACAGCTGGTGGGCTGTACTGAACAGCTGGCGGGCTGTACTGAACCTAAAACAGCTGGCGGGCTGTACTGAACAGCTGGCGGGCTGTACTGAACAGCTGGCGGGCTGTACTGAACCTAAAACAGCTGGCGGGCTGTACTGAACAGCTGGGGGCTGCACTGAACCGCTGGCGGGCTGTACTGAACAGCTGGCGGGCTGTACTGAACAGCTGGCGGGCTGTACTGAACAGCTGGCGGGCTGTACTGAACAGCTGGCGGGTTGTACTGAACAGCTGGCGGGTTGTACTGAACAGCTGGCGGGCTGTACTGAACAGCTGGCGGGCTGTACTGAACAGCTGGCGGGCTGTACTGAACAGCTGGCGGGCTGTACTGAACAGCTTGGGGCTGCACTGAACAGCTGGCGGGCTGTACTGAACAGCTGGCGGGCTGTACTGAACAGCTGGCGGGCTGTACTGAACAGCTGGGGGCTGCACTGAACAGCTGGGGGCTGCACTGAACAGCTGGCGGGCTGTACTGAACAGCTGGCGGGCTGTACTGAACAGCTGGGGGCTGCACTGAACAGCTGGCGGGCTGTACTGAACAGCTGGTGGGCTGTGCTGAACAGCTGGCAGATACCCGCAGCATCAGCTAAAATGCTTGAGTATTCCGTCAGCCCCGCAATGCTGAGGGTCGAGATGGTTCCCAGCATACATGTTTGCAAACTCTAGAACGCATCGCGCCAATTTGAATGAACGGACTGTCGCCAAACATCCACATAGAAATGGAAGACTCGTTCTGTGCGCATCCCAGGCAGAGATGCTGGTAAGGCCGTGACCACAAGACATTCTAATAGCTTCACTGTACGGGCAGCTGAATGCATGAGAGACAAGCCTCCTGCAGGGCCTGTAGCAATCCCTTCTCTTTGGAAGCCGTCAAGCGTTCATTTTACGGGGAGTTTCAAGGAGCTGCAATAAAGCATTTCGCAATAATTAAAATTGGTTCACAAAAACGAAAAGTTCATAACTCTTAGAATATTGCATTAATTACCTCCGCCAAATAGGTGATTTTTCGCCGTGTTTGTCTATCCCTATGTCTGTCAATAACATAACTCAAAATACTTTAAACCGATTTAGATAAAATTTTCAGAGATTGCTAGGTATGATAGGAGGAACAGATGATTAACTTTTTGGTGAAGATCTATCTATCTGTTTGTTTGGTTGTTTGTCTACCTAATTTTTCTCAATGTTATAACTCAAAAAGTTATGGATGGATTTTTATGAAATTAACATGAGTTGTTAGGTAAATAACGAAGAGTAAATGACCAAATTTTGGTTATGATCCGTTAGTTCATTCAGTTGTCACTGTTTTTTTTTTTTATTTCATGCTTGTTAGAACAATAACTCAAAAAATAGCGAATGGATCTTCATGAAATTTATTGTGGTTGTTAGTGAAGTTAAAATACATAAATTATCGAATTTTGGTGCAGATAGGTTCATTCGTTCGTATGTTTGACTCATGTTTGCTATAATGCTTGTTAGCAGCATAATTCAAAAAGTTATGAACGGATCTTCAAGAAAATTGCACAAGCTTTTATTACTATCAAAAGGCACAAATGAGTAGATTTTAGAGTTGATACAAAGAAAATTGTGGTTTCAGAGCCAATTTGATATTTTTGCTGCCGTTGCCTCGCTTGGTGGAGGTATGCGCTCTCAGAGTGCTCTAGTTCAATTTAAAATTAGTCACTTTGCGTACCTAGTTGTGGTTTATCAGGGCCCAGCTTTCACTTATGTGAGATATATGTTCATAAATCATCGAAAGCTTCATCTTCGGTAAAATGATTTACACAGTTTATATCAAAAAACACTGTAAAGAAGAAAATAAGCAAGATACTGTGTAATGGCAAATACTCGCTCTAAAATCGCAAGAGTTGCACTAAGGCTGGGTCTACTGTGGCTGACTGTCTAAACAGGCGGGAACACGAGGCGGCGAGTCGGTCGCACTCGGTTCGGGCCGGCACACCCGACTCACTAAGCGCATAAGAGCGAATTGTCTCGCGTAAAGCGAATCAGTGTCACAACTGCCCATTCGCACGTGGCGGATTCACGCTTTCCGAAGTCGCCTATAACGAGAACCAAATATGTAGCCACTTTTGTGCTGGTATTTTGTTACCATGCACGGTGCTTACATCGCGTTGCTTTACATCTTGGAAGGTTCTGAAGTCTTTTCTGATGTCTTCAGTATTAGGTGAAAATAAAAATTAATAAGTTGATGCTGGTGCAAATGTCTTATAATAATTGTACAATTCATTGAACACACAAGGACTACTGTCGAAGAGTTTCAAATTATTGGCTAGATCGCAGAGTTCATAGGTGATTGTGCAATAAAATAAATATGTTTAATGAAAATAGTCACTGACAAAACTAGTAATAAACTTTCTAAATTCACTAGCTCAGGAAAAAATTAAAATCTGCACATTTCGATTTGATTACAAACGTATAACTGTTCTACCCAGGCCCAGCCACCGCGCCACAGGGGCATCCCTCCGTGGCAATACCACAGGAGAGCGAGAGCCCCGCAGAGCGGCACCACAGCCAGAGTACGACGGAGTCTAAAACTTGGCTAATAATTTTATAACGCCACACTAAAAGGCCCCGGGGCCCCAGGCAACGGCCCTACACTTCCAAAGGGAGGATTGTTCTTTATTGTTAGGGTTCGAAAGTGTGGGCCGAGTTCAAGTCCATACCATACTGGTACAAGGAATATGCAGCGTTTATTGCCTTGAACATGACACTTTTACGCTTGTAATAAATAGTGAAACATTAGAAAGTGAAGATAGCACATTTTATTGATATCACTTTGCGTACTGAACAGCTGTGCTGAGAGTCCCGAAAACGATCCGCACTCCTGGTGAGCGATATTTGTAAAAGGCGCTCGGCGCGCTGAATCAGCAAATCTGCTCGTGTGCATAGCTGCCGTGGGTGTACTTACCTTAGGGTAGGGGGTGGAGAGTCGTTGAGCCTACCGTTTCGGCGGCATAGTTCCTAATGACCTGCCGTCGGCTGCTGCTGTGCTTACTCCTGTCGGGCCAGTTGGCCTATGTCTGCCGCACGAACCAGAGTGTGTTGGTTTCCCAATTGAAGGCGCAGTCAAAGTGGACTTAACCTTTTTTCTGGTGATGGGTTGAGTTATAAGAAGAAAACTAAGTATAATAATTCAATTACTTTTCTAACATTGATCATTTTATTACCAAAAACGTAATATCAGGATCCATAGTTTCTCGTGCCTTTTATGTGAGGCATGATATACATATCTGATATAAGGCAAATTTCACAAAGCAGGATTCATAATGATGTTTAGGTTGGCGTAAGCTGCATCAACATTACCTAGATGTACCGAAACCTAAGATTCGTCTCCTAATTGGGATATCTCTCGGGACCGTCAGCAAAGTTCTAAAAAAAAAAATAAACGGTAGTTATGTAAGTGATGACTGGCAGCATCTCTAGCATGTACTGGACCCTATGTTCTGTCTCCTCTCTGGAGTGAGTGCCGTATTCAATTATAAATTTCGCACATAAAATAATTAGGAGTGATGTAGAGGACCATTTCCAATAGCTTTGTCTGCATGTACCAAAATCTAAGCGTCGTCTCCTCTCTGGGTTATAGTAGTGCTTCATTAGCAAATTTTCCATATTAGCATCGAATGGCAGTTACGTGTATAGGGTCAACTGCGTGTGGGGTCAACTGCGTGTAGGGTCAACTGCGTGTGGGGTCAACTGCGTGTAGGGTCATCAACTGCGTGTGGGGTCAACTGCGTGTAGGGTCAACTGCGTGTGGGGTCAACTGCGTGTGGGGTCAAGCACGTAGGGTCAACTGCGTGTAGGGTCAACTGCGTGTGGGGTCAACTGCGTGTGAGGTAAACTGCGTGTGGGGTCAACTGCGTGTGGGGTCAACTGCGTGTGGGGTCAACTGCACGTAGGGTCAACTGCACGTAGGGTCAACTGCGTGTAGGGTCAACTGCGTGTAGGGTCAACTGCGTGTGGGGCACACTGCGTGTAGCGTCAACTGCGTGTAGGGTCAACTGCGTGTGGGGTCAACTGCGTGTGAGGTCAACTGCGTGTGGGGTCAACTGCGTGTGGGGTCAATTGCGTGTGGGGTCAACTGCACGTAGGGTCAACTGCGTGTAGGGTCAACTGCGTGTAGGGTCAGCTGAGTGTGGGGTTAACTGCGTAGTCGATGTTGCGCCATTTTACGGTGTGTTCGATTCGTAAACTCGATCCAGTTAATTTAGGAAGGACTGCATTTTCTATCCAAATGAGTTTCTTCCATGGACGTCAACAGTGCAACAGCTTGGGCGAGGCAATGCTTATCTAAAGAAGCTACAGGTGAAATTTACATGGTATACACAGACGTCTGATGCCTCCGTGGTAACGCAGCCTGGTGAAGTTTTCAGTTATGAAGATACAGTAACCGTATGGTGCAAGTACGGCAAGTCTGGCTTTATCATTTGAAAGTAAATTCCTATATATGAGTATTTACTTGTGGAATATCTTGGAAACTATTATTTTTATTAGGAATGTAAGTAAATTCTGTACAAAACTCAGTTTTATTCTCCTGTACAAAAATGTGTTCAGACAAGCAAGTGAAGTAGACTATATGCAAGGTTAAACATAATACGGGCATTACATACAGAACATCAGCTGCTGTTGCCGGTGCTTGTGACACGTCTCTCCCTAAACTCCAGCCACTTTTGTATCTGTGGCCGCCCTATAGCACTCGTTTTATGCATCACAGTCAGCGGAGTTGACCGTCGGAGATACAAAGCGACTCAGTCAAGGAGGTTTAAGGTGCAAAACTCCTCTGACTAAGTAGGGGAGAGACGTATCGCAAGCACGGGCATCAGCAGCTGTAGCACTCTACACTACATATGTAATGTGGGCATCAAGCGGAAGATAGCACAGCGCTCCCGCTTGTATGTCTGACATTGTGTAATATGCTATAATATGAAACGTCGCCGCCCCAATTATGCTCAAATGCAGTAAAAATGTTATTAACCCTTCACCGACGCTTTACAACAGCACTCTAATAGCTGGACCAATTCCAGACCAAGGACCTTAGAGCAGGTTACAAAATCAATTGAGCTGAGATTTATGGCCTTAGGTTTAAGCCTGAAATCTTTTACAGTAAAATGGGCAAAAAAAATTACAGTTGTTAAAAATTACTAAAATTAGCTCAGTACCTTTAAAAAAAAACTTTGAACTGGCCTACATTGTAGAAACGCGAGACCGGCTTCTTGCTACCTGTATTTTGTTCTGAACTGTTTTATCGCCGGAGTTCATTAGTCCGTGGGCAGGGTATGGCAACGCCGCATTGATACGTTGGGAGGTGTTCCGCATATTGGTTGGAATAATTGGTTGGAATAATTATACTTCCGTGAATTATCTTCCAATAGGCTACTATTTATTGCTGAAGCCCAAAATATCTTCTCATTTTTCAGTTTATTACGTTGCTAAGTTAGTCACATTATTGATGTTACGTTGGATCTAAATAATGCAAGTCATTCGCCCGACAAATCGGGGCCTGGTAGACAAAAATTTGATGTACATCCTTAGAATTTCATCCTGTGAAGTGACCATTAAATGGTGTCAGTGGCTGCTTAGGTCTCCTCGCCGGACTTCCTTCAAACCTGTCCTCAATGTTGACACTGTCTCACACAACATACCACGCACTCAGTAAATCACCATTTCCCGCATGCGGTTAGCAACCACACGTCTCATTCATGGCCACTATTTCACCGGTACTCCTGTCCCACGGACAGGTAATACAACCCAAATGAAGCATCTTGCAACACCGGGAAGCCCAAAACGCTGCTAAAGGAAATTGAGCAAAAAACCATTAACAGCTGACTTAAACGCCTGCAGGCTAATACAACCAAAAGCCGATGCCGGAAACAAATTCCAATCCTTAGCCGACCAGGGCACGAAGCACTGACAGAACTGATTAGTTCGACATCTGACAGCGTCCAAAGTGAAAGAGTGCGCTCCGCACGCAGCACGAGACGCTCTCCCAAAAACCTTGAGGGCAGGGAGAGAAGAATACAACCAAAGCCTCTCATTATTGTACACCTTATAAAACATGCAAAGCTCTGCTACTCTCCTCCTGTGGGACAGGTTCACTAGAACAACTATGATTAGGGTGTTTACAATGGTTGTTTATTATCGAAATATCCTCCATATTCAACCATTTATGGGGTGCAGTATGGTAGAGATATGTCACAACCTTCGACCATAATATCAACCATAATTCCCAGCCATGAATACCCAATTACTGTACAACTATTAAGGTTTTGGCTGCACAACCATGATCTACCATAGTGAACCGTAAAAAAAACCATTCCCAACCAAAATCGACTATGTTCAGCGAATGATACAACTATATTCTACCAAGATAAACTTTTTTTATTTATTGACATATTATGCAGTCGATGCCTGCTTTGTTGGCTGATGATTAGCTGCTTATAATAATAGTTTATTTAGTACGTGCGGATTAGGCCTGCAGCTCAGAATGGTCTAAGGCTCTAAGCTTCAGAACGATGCTAGAGCAGGTGCTTGAACCAGTCAGTGCAGTTAACGCACGCATATATAACTTCTTTAACTCTAAGTCGGTATAGAGCTACTCTACCCAATTTAGAGGAAGTCACAACTCAATCGATAATTTTCGGGTGGTACTCGTTGTCCGGGTACGAAAGGTTAAATATCTCATAAAACTTGACATCTTCCATATAAAGCTAATGGGAAGAATTTCTTGATGAATCTTTACAGATATGAACTGAATAAACATAAAAATAGATGGCAACATTTGATCACGGATTGCAATACTATTTAATAAGAAATACAACAAATGAAAATGAAGATGATGGGTAACTACGCTAAAGTGGCTAAGCGTAAAAAAAACGGGAAGCAATAGATAAAAATAACGTCAAGGCCGTTAGTGTCCATATATACCGTGCAATGTTTACATTTCATCGACAGGAAAGAAAAGACTGAAAATATGCACAATTTTTGCACTATGATATGAATTTTTTGATGTTTCGCATTCAAGCTTATAGTCATACAATATTATTTTGGTCGATAAAGTTGGTAATTCTAGCCATATTAATAAAATCCATGGCAATCTATACATATTCTGCCCTATATAATGGAAGGAATTCCCCTCATGATCGTACGTACGGAAATCCGTTGATAAGTTACCATAGTTATGCTCCAACATATGCTGTACCATGTATAGTCTTTAAACATCCGTGTACTACCATAGACCTTCTTTTCTTGACAAACCATTAACAACCAATATTGCCTCTACCAATTTCGACCTAAATAAACTAAAATCAACGTTATGTTATGGTCGAAATAGCTACCATATTGTTTCATCATCCACAATCGACTTTAATCTGTCATACACCACTATATTCTACTATCATCACAACCATAATTTCCGACTGGGCTGTTATATACTGTCTTTGTATTTGATACGGTGGGAAAATCTGGTTATCATGAAAAGTAGTCTAGGTACCTTTTCTGTGTTACTGCGTTGGGAAGCTTTGTTGAGCGACCGCTGATAATAAGCGATTCATTAATACGAAGGGTAGAACTGTGATGGCTTTTCAGACATCTGTCTTTTTGAAATTATTTTCAATGACAACACATTATTTGTAACTTACTTTGTCCCTGCCCCCTGGGACGCTGTAGAGTATAGTGTGGTGCGTATGAATAGGTTTGGTTTTCAGGTTAGCTAGGTCTACCCATCCCGCGTAGTGGGGAGTTGCGCTCCATGGCGGCCCTAATACAACACTGCTGTTAGTTAGATTAGATTTGATTAGATCAGATTAGATAGGCGGCAGTAGACGAACCAAAAGGCCCATTCCCAAAGAGACACCGGGACTTACACCCCTGCCCTCTATGAGCTATTGCTTTTATGTTAGTAGGATGTAGAGGGATGGAGAAACGAGAAGAGAAAAAATGGAAGATAAAAGAGAAAAAAGAAAGGAAAAATAAAAAAGTAAGGGGAGAAGAAAAATAAAAAAGAAGTGAGAGTTGAAGTTCTGCAGGAAGTCTTTCTTTCGTGCCAACTTTGCTGTTTCCTTGCTTTCGCTTGTAATGCTTTGCTCTACTTTCCTCTTATTAAAATTTAATAAATTGCTTGTTCTGTGCGGGAGCGCCTCGTACGTGGCTCCTCGTTCATGCCGCCGTGCTATGCTTCCCTTCTTCATTCCTTCCTTCGGATATCGAAGTATGCTACGGGTATTGTCTTTTAGTTTGGGGTTCAACAATACTAATTTCAGACTTACTTTACGAGGTTGGGCAGTTACTGCCATGGCATCACTAAGACGGTGCGGGGGAACTTATCTCTGTTAACCACGAGTGCAGCTGTTATTTTACTGGGCTTCCTTTTCAAGCGGGCGGGTGTTCTTCTTCTGCGGCCATCTATCACCTACAACTGCATCTTTTGAGACACTCCTGCGGGAGATATTTATGTACGAAGGCTTCTTGTTCGTCGACTCCTGCAGTCACCTATTGAAGCACCGCTAGTCCTGCGTCCAACTGTGCTGCTTCCGTATTGGGAACTCTTGACCAACACAGCCACCATTTTAGGCCCGTTTAGTGCATTGCTAGTGTGAATGTCACCTTTGTGTTGCAGCGCTGGCTGTTATGAGTGTGGGGAATGAACTTGTTGCGCGGGAGTAGCTGCACTGTCGAGCCCGTCGATAATTTATTACAAATCTGTCACTGAATTGTTGCCCTGTATGTTTGAGCGTAAGCGGTTAGTCGGGTTATCCGTCTTCAGCAGGATAGTGTGCTCCACACTTGTACTGTTCTATCACGTTGATGAGGAACTTGTTTATCTACATCTTTTTAATTCCTCTTGGTTATGCTAGGTTGTTCTTCTTACAGAGTACCTTTGTGGAATCCGATATGCTATTCTGATAGTCTTTATAAAAGTTTTTTGTCATCTATAAAGGGTTTGAGCGCGTTCAGGGGAGCAATTATAATTGCTTATTAGGATTCGATATTTTCAGCAACTTGTTGCTGAATATCCCTTGTATAGTTTCATTTCTTATTCCTACAGCACATCCTGAGCCGTCACCCGTAGACCCGAAATCGCGCTGCGCTGTCTAGGCTTTTCTTAAACAAATGTATTCTAACAATGTTGGCGGCTCTTCCCACGACAACATTTGCCGTCATCTCTGAAGATGAGACATTCAGTATTAAATAGAACAGTTTGGTCAGGGTGAGCTACTAATTTTAAATGATTGGAAACTGAAGTTCTGCATTGCTGTATCAGATTTCAGGCTTTAAACAATGTCCTTAAAATTCAAATCTATTTATTTCGAAATCTGTGCAAAAGTAATTGATTTGGGTTTACCTCCAGAAATTTATAAAACACAAGGGGTGAAACTGTACCAACCGATGACACAATATATGTAAAGGAACCGCTAAGTCAGGACAGAAGAGGAAGGACAGATTAAGATATCTTCAGTATTAGTCTAATAAAGAATGAAGTAAAGTGAGCAAGATGGGAACTGCCCAACCTAAGCTACAGGACCTTGCTGGGGGCACCGCTGCTCCTCATGACTTATATTTAGGATGAGGACCTTCGTATGTCACCAGTGGAGGAATCAGAGGGATATGCGATGCTGCCGCTGCTCTGGCATTCATGGAGCCTTTGGTAACGCATCTCTAGGTGTGGCACGGCCACATTCTCACCAACAAAAACAGAGATACGCGCTATGCAGCCAAAATTGGTACAAGGGATCAAATATCAAGTTCTAATCGTAGCTGATAGAGACGGACGGGGGTGAAAAGAGTGAAAGGGAAGAGATTGATTGAGGAAATTTGGAAGATGCAATAAAAGCCTGCAATACCGTGAAAAAATTGTAGAACATCCGACAACTGATGCACTGCAGCGATAGAGGGTCAGTCAACAGCGGGGAAGAGCTAAAGGGGCGAGGGGTGTTGGGGAGGTGAGCAGAGCCGGTGGGGAAGTGAGTACGAGTGGCGGTGGCAGGGAAGTGTGGGGAGAGGAGAGAGAGGGGACGGACGTCGTTGATGACGTCATGTCTAATTCATCGGCTTAAAATCTCTTAGCTACACGTCTATAACATGCTCATTAGCCATGAGCGGAAAATTTCCCTTTCACAAGTTTGGAAATCCATCTCTTGTTAATTTGCATCTCCACTTCACTATTTGGTCCAAGTTTGATTCGGCTGCCTGTACATTGCCCTATGGCGCTGCCATCGCATTGATATTGTTGCTGAAGAAAGTATAGACCAAAAATCTGCAAGAAAAAGTAGGCGCATTTGTAAAATAAAATGGGAATTTCAGAGATCAATCCGCGCAAAATTACGACACACTCAAAACTAGACTACGGTGGCAGCAGCCGTGCATGCTGAACTGGTGTGCTGAAGGTACCGGGAACGCGTCCCGAGCCAGGTGAGTGATCTCTGTGGCGGCCGGTGCGCTGAATCAGCAAACTTGCATGTTATGCCCAGCTGCCGAGAAAACTTACCTGTTGTAGTAAGGCAGGGGGAGGCTCCGGAGGGGGTCGAGCAAGTGGCGGAAACTATGAAAGGAAGGAAGAGACCACAGGAAGTGAAGTACAGATAAAGGATTGTCCCATAGAGAGGTGGGAAGGAGCGGGGTGGAATGGGCAAGACATTCGAATAGGTGGTTCACAGTGTGAGGGCCATTGTGGCATTCGGGGCAGGAGTCGGAGTCGGCTTGTCCCACCCTGTGGCGGTAAGATATCAGGGCAGAGCAAAAGCCTACGTAGGGGCGAAAGGGTAGAGCGGGCCGCCCGTGGAAGAGCGGTCTCTTGGGTGACTGCTTACGCGCCAGCATTGACCAACCTCCTTGCCTTCCTGAAAACTGCTTACGCCAAAAACAGTATTTGGACACTATTTCGTCAGGCTATTTTTGTGGATTGCTTTACTCTACGGAGGTTGATTGTCAATTTGACATGCTGGAGGCACCTATTATCATCTTCATTGTCTACTAATTGAAAAAGTACGTTTTGTTTATCTGCACAGCGTCAAGCTCAACTTGTCAATCAGTTGGTGAGTGTGAGTGAAGAACTTCTCTTTCTTAGCTCTATTTCCTAACCAACAGAACCTTGCCCAAGGGGAGTAGACGCCGAACTACCGGCCTACCAGACCGTAAGGGGAATCCCATTAGGGTAGGAGGGGACAGGAGAACAAGGGGTGTGGTCCTCCTTGGGGACACCCGAGGTTGGCCCCCACTAGGCTCCCAGACTAACCTCAGAAACCACACCCATCATGGCTAATTTCTCCAAAACACTTCTCAGACTCACAGACCGACAACACCGACCACAAAAACACGAAATACTTAAACTTGCATCAGGCAAGCACAACGTTCTTATAGTAGGCATCCGACCATTGAACAACGCCTACAGTCTACTTTTTGAACGTAAGAAAGACGCAGACCTCATCTTAGAACCCCAGCTCACTGACAAACTTAACCCTATCCGTTACCAATTTTAGTCAGCCGCTGGAGCGCCAAGGAGAGACAAATTTGTACCACCCACTAATAATGCCCATAACGTAATCAATATCGGAACTTTATCCATCAGAGTCTCAAGTCACTTATTCAACTGTTATTTCACCTATTTATTCAAAAAAAAATAATGGAATTGAGTAGTTTTATTGGTAACTAAATTTGAATACAAGAAAATTTCACCGGATCCAAGAGGGTGAATGCTCCAGCTGCACATCTGCAGCAGTTGTCATACTTTCACGGTAACTGCAGAAGCTATAGGCAACTGCACAGTGTCACTGCACTGGTAGCTGCAGCAGAGAAGAGTTAGAATGGGTCAGACTTCTATTATTAAGCCTACTCTCTTCCTGATATATATATATATATATACGCTAATCAATTATACACTAAGCTAAGACTACTATCATGTATTATTTATGACGGCGAATTGCATCCACAGCAGCGACCAGGAAGCAAAGAATGCAATGGGAAGAATCAACAGGACTAAAATAAAACTTAGCCGTGACCGCACGGAGCAAATTTACATCACATCGACGAGTCGAAGTATTTAAGTGTGGGACCTCAGGCGTTCGTAGGTTGTTTTCTTAAACATATCACCGTATTTTTTCGATTTATTTCATTCAATCTCCTTCTCGTGACTGGCCTTCTGCTTGAACTGCAAAATACTGTAAAATGTTATCGTCAAGTACAGAAAGCTCGAGCAGTAGGCTAACTGTTACTGTGGTTTCTCTCGCGCACAGAATTGGCTATATTGGTGCGTCTATTTTTTGTTAAGGAATATATATGTTCTTTGAAGAGCACTGTGAACTGAATATGAAGTACAAATAAGGCTTCAACAAAATAATAAGTTATATCAAGTAGCCAAAAGAAACCAAATTCGGCGATAGTACTGTGAAGGTTTCCACCAGCATGCACTGCAATTTTCTATCGATAATTTCTAAATTAGTATATATTCTCTTAATTTATTTATACGTTAGAGTTGAATATTGCAATTTAAGACCATTTTTCCGATTAAATTAGTTAAAATACTACTCATAGGCTGCTCAGTCATAGATTCGTCGATGTGACACCATTGATGACGTCACTTTTTGATGCGAATTTCTCGTGAGTCCTCCCGTTACGCTCTCTGCTTCCTGGCAGCGACAGTGCCAATGCTTTTGCTCTTGATACAAACTGTATGTTGTAAATTTAGATCACGATCTTTTACTTTAACGAGCTGATCGTATTATTGCTTCTATTTTTCATTTCTAGGCTTCTTTCTGTCTATGGGTAATCATTTCAAAAGTTCTTTTTCGTAAAGAAATCTACGAATGTACACCATTCAAACGGTGAGCAGCGTATGTGCCATAGTATCTTATTCCTTGCTTGCTAGTGGGCGACAACCAACGCATAGCTGCTGCTGTGATGCTGCCTGACGTCGATCCTGCAGCGCGCGCTCACGGAAATATTACCGAATTTTCTAAAATAGTGATGTTTATCACGATTGTTCGCTATAATGTGCGGGTATCTTGAAACTTTATTGATGCTAATGAGAAATTAGGAAAAGTCACGGAAGGTTGGGCACTGAAAATCCCTGACCGTAGAACAGTGAACGAAAAACGGTGGGCAGTACAATTTTGTCTCGCCTTGGAGCAGATAGGGTTAATTAAACAACTAGGCCTCACAGTCATAGCACCTCCAGACGTTGAGGCCCTGCGCTCGGTGTTCTGCCAGCGCGTCGATCCGTTCGTCGAAGAACACTCTGTCGAAGAAATTGAGACTGAGCTGGAGCAGAAACAATCCTGGTTGAAAATCAATAGAGTCTTCAAAATCAAGCAGTATACACACATTTTCAAAACGGAATGCAGCACAGTTTCCCAAGCCGATCGCATTCTGCAGGAAAGACTAAAATACTTTTTTGTACGAATTCCCCCTCACAGATGGATAGAGAACAATTTCTCAACCTGCAACTTTGCTTCAGGTGCTGCAAATATGAAAAACACTCCACACAAGACTGCACTGTTCAAACTCTCCTCTGCTCCGAATGTGATCACAGCAGCCACACCTGCAAAGAAAGCTCTTCCTCCATCAAGAAGTGCCTGAACAGTGTAGGTCCACACCGGACAATGGCAATAGCCTGCTAAATAAAAAAACAGAAAATGAAAGAGAAGCTTGAAAAAACAGCTACAGCAGAAAGGGAAAAAGAAGGAACAAACATATGCAGAAATAACGAAGAAGGTCATACCAGAGACAACCCCCACCACTCACATCCTGGAAATAAGAAATAGAGCCCAACTCGACATCACAGCTATGATAATCCAAGCTCGCTTCTACAACTTGGCCACTGGAAGATGGACATATAAACCAGAACTCAACCGAATGCTTGCAGAGAAAGGAATGGCTCCAAAGAATTTCCCACAGAGCCCGCTATCAGAAAACCTGTTCCGCACGACAATCAACATTGAAGACCCAGACATCCCCCGGCAACGTCCAACAGTTGACATTAGCTCGGAAAACAGCGCAAAGAAAAAGACAAAGAAGAACAGATGGATATAGACAGGCAACACGACCCAAAATGAGAGACGATCCCAGAAGAGAAAGAAACCGCTCATCAAGCGAACCCCGACCAATCACACAGGCTGCAGAGTACCTAGTAGCATTATACGTAATGCGCGCAAACAAACTGAAAAATCAGATCTTGATCTGACAAAATTGAAATCCTACTTTCAAGCAGGAAGACTTAAATGTGAAATCAGCCACGGAAATCCCCATATGTCACCCGAAATAGTGAAATAGCTAATTTTCAGGAAGCAGCTATGTCAGAAGCAAAGGAACGTCCCGGATTTTTTCATAAAGCTCCGAAGCGGCTGAGAAGAAACACCACCACGCATACAAAGAGCAGAAAAACAACGCACCAATACCCAACAAGGATCACGATAATACAGCACAACGTAAGGCACTGGAGCATAAACAAGCATGCATTAACCCACTACTACCTCAGACTCAATCCCGACATAATATTAAGCAACTCAAACGGAGTACTAGAGTATACGGCTGTAAGAATATTTTCAACTATAATATACATGAAGTAAAAAACAATCACTCAATTCACAGCGGAGCCGCCCTAGCCATACGAAAAGACATTCAGTCCAGATTAATCGACGGTTTTAAAACCGACATAAAAGGGTCAAGAATAGAAACATAGCAAGGAACATACACATACATACACATTTGATGATATACTCTTCGTTATATACCTAACAACTCATGTGAATTTCATAAAAATATGTCCCTAACTTTTTGAGTTATAGCATTGAGAAAACTGAGGTAGACAAACAAACGGATGGACAGGTCTTCACCAAAAGTTAAACCCACTGACCTTCCTCGGACTATCGTCTATCTTTCTCCTTGTCTTCACTCTACTCATAGACTATTTTTATGAAGAAATTGAGTCTATCCTTATGCTCGACTGCTAAACTAGACGATTCCACAATTAAACGGCGACTTCCGCACCAACTTGGTCTCCTGCAAATACCGTCTTTACCGCATTGCTGGGCTGCCACCACCATCCTCTTACAGCGCTGCTTCGTGGCTTCCTGCTTCTTCTTCTTCGGCCATCTTCGTCATCGCCTCTCTCCACAGTTCCGCATTACCACAATCACTATTCTTTGTGAGTTTGCTACACTCTGTTGAGCTTCCTTTAATAGCTTCCTAATATTTACTGGCGTTCGATGGTCCTTCCAGTGCCCCATACACCTGGAGGTGTTCACCACGAAAACCTGTAAAGGTCAAAGTAACTCAGTAAAAAGTTCATTTCGTAGTTGAGTCAGTCTGAAGGTGTAGCCAATCAATTACTCTACGCTCTTCAATAAACTCCTTATCCCCGTCTCGAAACACAATGTCGTTGGTTATGAGTGCCCACAGCTCGGCTGAAACTTAAGGATTACTGCTCCGAAAAATAAGGTTACTGGACAAGAAAACGAGCTGGAGCGCTGACCACTTAATTCGTCCACGTTCTGATCATTGCCGAGAAGATGAAACCTTAAAGTAACGTAAAGTTTTAAGTAAACGTGTTGTTGAACAAGCAAGTACTTCAGCACAGCACTAGATTTTATAATATTTCCCATTGTAACAAACTCATACAACATCTAGAGATGTAACAGTCATGCTGCAGCGCTGGTAACGAATCTTTCGTACCAACTACTACTGTAGCATGAAGCACTCAGTGATGGAGGTGCCAAAAGTACTAAAAAGCATCCGGATGTAACGTATCTTAGCCAGCCTCCGACTACTCCCCTCCCAGTCGGATCCAAACGCCGGGTCTTATCGTGCCAGAGTTTGCAGACAGGCGGGGACAAGCAGCCGCAGGCGATGCAGCTCCTCCGATATCGTTGATGCAGGGCCGTCGAAAACTAGGTCATGCCTGCTCCAGTACAATGAAGATTTTGTGACGTACGACGTTATGTTTAGGATTAGTAGTTGGTCCAGCGAAATGAAGCTACCTACACAGCACTATCTACTCTTTTATTTCTTAGCGCATCTTTTGCACATATTATTAAAGCTGAGACAGTGGAGTTTTACCTCCGCCAAGGAGGTTATGTTTTCGTCGTGTTTGTCTGTCACTAAGATAACTCAAAAAGTTATGAACCGATTTGGACAATATTTACAGAGATTGTTAGGTATGTAGGAGGAACAGATGATTAATTGTTGGTGAAGATATGTCCATCCGTTTGTTTGTTTGTTTGTCTGCCTCATTTTTCTCAATGCCATAACTCAAAAAGTTATGAATGGATTTTCATGACATTAACATGAGTTGTTGAGTATATAACATAGAGTAAAAGACCAAATTTTGGTAATGATCTGTATGTTTGTTCGTTCGTTCGTTTGAAACTATTTTTAGTTTTATGCTTGTTAGCACAATAAGTCAAATAATATTGAATTGGTCTTTATAAAATTTATAGAGCTTGATAGTAATGCTAAGACATAAATGATTAAATTTTGGTGCAGGTCGGTTTGTTCGTGTGTATGTCTGACTGAAGTTTGTCATAACGTATGTTAGCAGTATAACTCAAAAAGTTATGAATGGATCTTCAAGAAAATTGTTCAAGCTGTTACTACTATCTAAAGGCACAAATGATTAGATTTTAGAGTTTATACAAAAAAATTATGGTTTCAGAGCCAATTTGGATTTTTTGCTACCGTTGCCTCGCATAGCGGAGGTATGCGCTCTCAGAGTGCTGAAGTTTTTTGTGTATCGCCCGGTAGCGCTATCGTCTCTCGCGACGATTTGTGTTCGTGTTTGTGTTCGCAGATCGTGTGCTCGTGAGCGGCGTTCAAGTTGGTGCGCCGCGCTGCTCGCTGTATCGCTGATTAAGTTGGTTTAGGTTAGGTTAGGTACTGTAAGGTAACGTTAGGTAACGTTAGGAAACATTAAGTAACGTTAGATAACGTTAGGCAAGGTTAGAAAGGTTTCATTGTGTTAGGTTGGGTTAGGCTAGGCTAGAAGGTTAGGTAAGGAAGTTAGGTGAGGGTATAGGTTAGGTTAGGTTTGCCTAGGTAGTGTTTATTTTAGTGGTGGCGCGCGCAGGACAGCTTACGTGAACGCAAAATCGTCGTGAGAGACGATAGTGCCGCCCGGTAATGCCTGATAAAAAGAAGTGTTTACTTCAATTTATGTAATTTTCTAGCATGGCAATTACAAATAATTCTGCGTTCCCGGGCAACGAAGGCCGGAAAGATCCATGTGGAGCGTCAGACGATGCTAGGATGCTTACAATGCTAGTAAATATTGTCGTAAAGATGAATCCCGGCCAGGTGCTGCATAACTATAGGACCAGGAACAAAACACCTACTGAACTGACGAATTTATCACCAACTGTCACCAATCTATAGGAATGAGCGACAACCGCAGCAAGGATATTTCTCCTAAATACATTTGAAGGAAGAATGCCAGCATACAACAAAAGTTTTCCATTGCTATGAGCCTAGTAAGCCGATCAGAGGCAGATGCAGCTCGAGACATGAAAGAAACACATTAAATTCTTTTGGCACAACCGACTGACTACGTCAATTCTTTTGGCACAACCGACTGACTACATCAATTCTTCTGGCACAACCGACTGACTACGTCAATTCTTTTGGCACAACCGACTGACTACGTCAATTATTCTTCTGGCACAACCGACTGACTACGTCAATTCTTTTGGCACAACCGACTGACTACATCAATTCTTTTGGCACAACCGACTGACTACGTCAATTCTTCTGGCACAGCCTACTGACTACGTCAAGGAATCGGTTCAGTAGACAAAGATGGTGAAAAGCCAAGTACGCCGAGCCAACAGAAGAGCAATTCCTACTCCAGCACCAGCAGCATCAAAGTAAAGAAGCAGCCACGTACTGCTTCCTTGTCACTCAACGCAGCTCTGAACTTTTGCACGAGCTAAGAACCGCAAGAAGCGCACGAGAAGTTCTAGGCGCTTCACAGCACTCACTGTCCCATTCACAGTATGTACTGTTCCGTTGGCAGTAATCACTGTAGCATTCACTGTCCCATTCTCTGCACTCACTATTCCATCCAGAGCTTAATTGTCTTGTTAACAACCCTCATTGTCCCATTTACAGTACTAACTCTCCCATTCATAGCACTCACTGTCCGTTTATTGCACTCACTGTCTCTGTAAAATCCCTCACTCTCCCATTCAGACCATTCGCTGTCCCAATCATATCCCTCACTGTCCCTTTCCTGGCGTACCAATTCCTGATTATAGACCCTACCCTATCCCATTTAAAGACCTTCCCAGTCCCATTTACAGACCACCAGAGTCCCCCCTCCCCGACCCTCCCGTCCAGTCCAAGACTCGTCCGCCCAACTCCAAGACCCTCCTCGTCCCACTTTCAGACCCTCCATGCTCTACTCCCATACCCTCTCCGTCCCACTCAGAAACCCCCCTCGTCCCACTCACAGACCCTCCCCGACCCACTCCCAGCCCATCCCCATCCCCATCCCACTTCCAGACCCTCCCCGTCCCACTCCCAGCCCATCCCCATCCCA
>LQNS02277097.1:216855-233360 GCA_001587735.2 Parhyale hawaiensis | reverse complement strand
CAAGTGAAACGGCACTTTGTAAAGATGTGGAGATGCCGCTATTACCGCTATGGCAGTTCACACGACTGACAGAAGCGTCTAATATTCGAATAATAACTAGCCTATTAAAATGATTCAGCAGTACAAATTGAGTTTTGCTAATTACCTCCCCCAAAGAGGTTATGTTTTCGTCGTGTTTGTCTGTCTGTCTGTTTGCATGTTTGCCTGCCTGTCTGTCTGTCTGCCACCAAGATAACTCAAAAAGTTCTGAACCTATTTGGATGATATCTACAGGGATTGTTAGGTATGTTAGGAGGAACAGATGATTAACTATTGGTGAAGATATGTTCATCCGTTTGATTGTTTGTTTGCCTCATTTTTCTCACTGCCATAACTCAAAAAATTATGGATGGATTATTATGAAATTAACATGAGTTGTCAGCTATATAACAAAGAGTAAGTGACCAAATTTTGATAATGATCCGTTTGTTTGTTTGTTCGTTTGTCACTGTTTTAATTTTTATGCTTGTTAGCACAATAACTCAAAAAATAATGAATGGATCCATATGAAATTCATACGAGTTGTTAGTAATGTTAAAAGACATAAATGATCAAATTTTGGTACAGATCGGTCCGTTCGTTTGTATGTTTGACTCATGTTTGTCGTAACGTTTGTTAGCAGTTTAACTCAAAAAGTTATGAACGGATCTTCAAGAAAGTTGCACAAGCTGTTATTACTATCAAAAGACACAAGTGATTCGATTTCGGAGTTAATACAAAGAAAATTATGGTTTCAGAGCCAATTTGAATTTTTTGCTACCGTTGCCTCGCTTGGCGGAGGTATGCGCTCTCAGAGTTCTCTAGCTCCCAACTGTCCTGCTTAGATATTCAGTGGGTCGTATGCTGAATAAACACTAATAAGTAGCACTTAGCCTACTATTACTCCAAATCGCATGTTAAATTGAAGGGCCGCATTAAACACTAATAAGTAGCACTTAGCGTACTAATACTTCATACCGCGTGTTAAATTGAAGGACCACACTAATAAGTAGCACTTAGCGTACTAATACTTCTTACCGCGTGTTAAATTGAAGGACCACACTAACAAGTAGCACTTAGCGTACTAATACTGCATACCGCGTGTTAAATTGAAGGACCTCACTAACAAGTAGCACTTAGCGTACTAATACTTCATACCGCATGTTAAATTGAAGGACCACACTAATAAGTAGCACTTAGCGTACTAATACTTCATACCGCGTGTTAAATTGAAGGACCACACTAATAAGTAGCACTTAGCGTACTAATACTTCATACCGCGTGTTAAATTGAAGGACCACACTAACAAGTAGCACTTAGCGTACTAATACTTCATACCGCGTGTTAAATTGAAGGACCACACTAATAAGTAGCACTTAGCGTACTAATACTTCATACCGCATGTTAAATTGAAGGACCGCACTAAACACTTTGAGCACTGCTATTTCTTGAGTGCTACACTTCAGCTTTTGTATGCAAAGGACCGAATATTTTTCACTGATACTTATGAGTGCAGCACTTGTATTTGAACTAAGTTAAAAAAATGACTGTTAAGCAGTTTAATTTATGCAATGTAAAGATTTAGTAAAATGCTTCATCGTGAATTTTTAATAGATTAAAATGCTTCGTTGCAGTTTATTAAAAGCTAAAATATAATTTCATACCTTCCTGAAAATTGTTGAGTGTTAAGTTATCATGATTTCTTTTAGGGAGCTGCGTGGTTGTGTCTGTACTCTGGCCGTCTAGCAGCGTAACGGGGACATGCTTTTGCTTAGAATTTATTTAAAATTCAAACTTTTATTAGTTAATCTCATTCCTATTCACAAATATTATTGCCACGGTAAATGTCATTTCATTATTATACGCTTATTCATTTTTACGGACGGGAACAGACGTGCCAGTGTATAAACACCGCCATTCTGTTTCTGGTTGCCACCGACCCTGGTGGCATCACTATTGATGCTTATGGATGATACAACAAAACAAACTACGTTTAAAGTAGAAATGGTGATTAGTGATTTGAAATTATAGAAAGCGTACTAGAATTTACTTAACAGCCAGGTCATTTACTTAAATTTTTTTTCGGTTGTAGGAAAGCTCCAACAGATGCAAGTCCAATTCTTAGACCGCAATAGAGATTCTACAGAGATTGAGCTACCACAACCAATTGATAAATCTTGAAGTACTGCCCGCGCTCGATATCTGTTCTTGTAACACGCTGTTATGCAATGGTTCCAGCAATCGAGTTACCCGTACACTACCGAATCAAATAGACTGCGTGCACATGGTTCTATGCATCGGTTCTTGGTTTCGGTTTGCAAGCTCTGTGCACCCATTCACAGGTCTAGTCTCATGTAAATTTTGATATAATAAATAAACTTCTTCTTTATTAGAGGTATTAGGTATTCCTTGCTAATAGATAGCAAGGTGTTGCTCACACTGCCCGCAGCATACTTGATGGTGCCGTGATCATACAGGAATAGGAATAGGTCTATATATACGATTCAGTGCAGGTCGGGATTGGACAGGTTATAATAGTTCAGGATAGTAACAAACGTTTGATCAGTTGTAAATCATTCCCCGATAGTATAGTTATTTAATCACAGCTCACCCTCAGATTTGTACTTAGTTAGCAATAGCAATCCAATATTAGTGTACTTCTGGTTAAAGATTGAGTTTTAAATGTAGTATTGTAGCGTGTGATCTTTTAGTTGGAGCTTTGTTAGAGTCGGCATGGCTGATGCCAGGAAAAAGGCTGTTGTGTTGGAGTACATTTGGAGCTTTCCTACAACCGAAAGAAAAAAAAAATTTGAAGCTCCAACATCAGTGGTACATTCATTTGTAATTGTTTTCTTGACACGATGCAATATAACAATCGCTCTGCGCGACAAACCACAAGAAACTAAATGCGTAAGTGCTACACGATTCACACTTACGATATGTTAATTTATGTCCTTCAGAAATGCCCCAATATAGCATATGAAACTTGAGTGTAGTACTAAACACTTTGAGTACGATACTCAAAAGTCTTTGAGTGTTGAGTGCTTAATATTTAGCTTGAAGAAAGACTCATCCTTGAGTGCTTAGTGCTACTTACGAATGTATAGTGTTGATTTAATTACGACCCAATTTCCATCACACGTTTTCTCAGCTCAGTAGGCAATACAATTTGTGTTACAATATCTCTGATGGTATCTTTCTTGTAGCATTCATAATTTAACAACCGAGTTCTAATAGAATGTTTGGAACAGCATTCGTATCAACGTCTACATTAGTCCAGGTAAATCTTAAAGGTACATCTCTATTTTGCAAGGCCATCAATACCTGTGGGTACCATTGGAATGCAATTCAAATTTTATAACCATGTTCTTACCATTGACGCTTATCAACTGCCACTAACACGTATTTGTCCTCTGGTCTCAACAAGACGTGCTCCAGCGTCCGATTTAGTTGGTTTAGTTTCCTCAGGTGGCGAGATATTACAAGCACACAAAGTCTTCAGACCAGGAATGTTTCCCACCAGAACGTCGAATGGTATTCCTTCCAGCAGCGCCACTTCGACCTCTCCAGAATACACTGGCATTCCAANAACTCTTCTTCATAGTTACTACAGTTGCAGCAGCGTCTCTTGATATTTTGACTTCTTTCCCATCGATGGTACCGAAGGTTACATACAACGATTTGTCCAAGACGACACTGGAATGAGATACCGTGCTCATTTTACAATAGTTACAGAATCAGATTTCTTTGCATCCTAAAGCTGAACAGATCGTGCACTTCTGTGAAGCTTGGACCTACTTGAATTGCGGAACCGTGCTGAAGCAAATGCACAGTAGGGTTTCTGCTTGCACTCATACTTATGGAGAATACTGAACAATGTCGCTTCATGGTACTGAGCCGTTCCTATAAGAGTGTACGTAAGGAAGACACTGCCACTGTACATCTGTGACTCTGTGATTCCTATATAGTGTCTTGTTTAGGGCAACTACTGCATAACCGTGCCCCTTTGTACTGTAGGGTCCATGTACTGAACCAAGATAATATGCAACACACCCGTACCTCTTGACACAGTAGATAGAATCTCTTTCTTGACGCAACATGATACTGCACGTCGACGTGTGCGCGACACTTATAATGAATATTACTTGGAAATTATACATTAGGTAGAGCAGGCTCTTCTTTTATCTTTACACGTTAGTAGACTGTTTTGGTGGTCTACTGTGAACAACGTATATACAGTATACTGGGGATAAAAAAAATAGCTATAGAACGGTCTGTAGTTGTGTCGTATGAGAAGTGTATTGCTTGACAGTGCGAGAGAGATAATCTGTTGAGGTACAACGCCACAATTCGGCGTCTTGGTGCATCCTGGTTATCCACATCGTGAGAAACTTTTCCAAGTGTTCTGCGTTTGGAGCAGTACGAATACTTATTTAACCTAGTACAGTTAGTCTATATTATTGCTAGACATGTATTTCCGTGTCTTGCGAAGCTGTTGCTGAGAATGGTAGGGTCACGATGACCAGGTGCCAAATCTGGTGAATGCGGAGGGTGAGTCACTAATGTGACTCAATATTTTGTCGATGGATTCCTACAAAAATTACAGGGATTGTTAGGTACGTTAGGTGGATCAGAGGATTAACTGTCAACGAAAATCCGTTCAACTGTTTGTAGGTTTGTTTACCAGCCTCTTTGTCTCTCTTTTTGGTAGCATAACTCAAAAAGTTATAGACGGCTCTTTATGAAATATACAGGACACGTTGGGATGTTACGAAGAGTAATGACCATAATATTGCGTTGATCAGTTCATCTGTGCTTGACTAATGTTTGTCGAACATAACCGAACAGTTGCGGACGGATCTCCAAGTAAATCACAGAAACATTTCTAGTGCCAGAGGCACCAATGATCCAACTCTGGTGGTCAGGATAATGAAGAAATTCAGATTTCATGCCTAATTCGGTTTTCTCTTACATCGCCTTGCTTGGTGGAAGTATATCCTCTCAGAGTGCTCTAGTCATTATTATATTTATCATTATTGCACAGGTTGGGCGCGCGATACCCTGCAAACGACCCTTTTTGTGCAGATCTCGTTTGGCGCAACGTTGCCCAGGCCTGTAGTAGTATGAGAACATAGCGCTCAGACTTCTGTGTAATATTACATGGCGTAAGATAAGCTGCATCTATTACTGTAGCAGATAATGTAAGTGATAGTTTTACAATATTTCGGTGGAGTGCCTGCTTGCAACATGCGGCTCAATAGATTTTTGACAGCTGCTACTCTAAATTTTTCACTATGTATCTAATGTATTTATGTCATATCGCAAAGCGTTGAAGTATTACTTGAAGTTTGACTTCCAATACGCCACCAACTTAGGGTGGCCTGTTAAGAACTAGCCATGGTGCAGTCACTGCATGTTTGTTCAAGGTCCAAACTTCAAGCACGTTGCTGAAACGGAAATCGCTTAATCGCTTTCAAAATTTTGACCATCTGGCCAAATCTTACATGCAAATTCCTAAGTAGACCTTTCAATACACAAGTTTGGCTCTGGGCCGCTGCCGCAGTCCCTTCACGGGGGCGTTCGGATGTCGCCCCCCAATGCTATTGCTACGGGGCGGTTGGTGACGTGTCCAGACCCGGCCCTGGCGACCGCTGCATCGATAATCCAATATGCAAATTGAGTCACTTACAATAATAAACCTTAGAGGGTATATTGTGCGCACTCCTCCCTCAAGTCCTGGTGCCTATACTGCGATCGGTTGTCCGTGTCGCCGCTAGGATAGCCCCTACGAGCCGCACCGAACGGTGGCCCGTGTTTGGGGGCGGCGCCCCATCGGCCGACCCCCGCTGCAGCCAAAGGCTTTATTAGATGAAATGGTCGGGCCAAATTGGGGAGGATTTTGGCAGGAGAACTGCCAAGTGCGGCCGTCTACGCCGTACAATAGGAACCTGTCGTGCGCTTGCACTTCGAATAATTATTGACCATATTCCTCACAACTTAATTAATGCCTTCGCTGCCGACTCAGCTTCGTGTTTTGAGTTCCCTGATCATTCGTCTAGCTCTCAATGGCTTTTGGTTATTTCCTTTTCTTGCTATACGCCCAAACCAGTCAACTTGAGTTAAAAATTCTATTCCATCTTCTTTAGGAACTAAACTTCTACATTAAACATCAATTTCTTTTGGAACATCACTGTTCTTTGACCTGTTTGGTCAGCTGTTTTGCTGCATGCTTCAAAAAATACATTTAATAGGTGTGAAAACTATAACAAAAATGGCCTGGTTCTTATATTATACTTACCGTTTCATTTCTTGTCACGCTTGAAGCAGTTCTCATAGACCGCGTTTATTACTGACCAGGCCGTGTATTTGAAGAGGCTGGTGCGCAGACTACATATTGGTCACAGGCAGCATGTCTTTGATCACTATTTACTTTTGGGTAAAATTATTGGCGGCAATGGAAAACGGCCATCCAAGTTTTCCCAACCTTGGATTGGCCGCGTCCATTTCATTCTTTTATTTTATTGTATTATTTATTAAAAAAGAGCATGAGCTTTCTTCAGTGCAGCCTTCATTCCAAAATCACGAGCAGGAATAGGCAATCAGAGCTGATGCCGTCATTTTTGACGGTACTATCTGTACTCGCTCCAAAGCACCAAGTATTTATCCAACAGTTCGTGGCCTCAGTGACGGATACAGACGTTGATTTCACACGGGTAATTTTGATCTGTGCCTAGAGCATTTTTTTTATATTATGATTATTCGTACTTGAGGGATTCTACGTTGCTGATGATGAGGGGGGGGGGAGGTCGAGAGAAACATTCATTTATTCAGGCCTGAATTACAGACCTGCTCTTGCCCTTTCACTGACAGAGAAACTAAGTTGAGACAACATGAAGCCCTCGAATAATAACGACATCCATTCACAAATGCTGAGGAATGTATTTAAGAGCGCACCATGCGCTAACGCTATAGGTGGGCAGCGATAGAAGACCACTGTATCTAAAATTTAGTCCACTAAATATCGAACTGCGGTATATAGAGAGCAGTCCCTTATGGGTTCATGTACAGCGACTTAAGGTTCTCACACATGAAGTATACCACCTTTGAATGTTGATCTAACAAGTATACGATTTTTTACAATTTAGGTTTCATTTTATGCATCTATTTACGTTGCTGAACTATATGAGAGGGTGTTGTCTTTTTATTATGTCAGGTTCATTGATTGAAAAACACAGACGTACGAGGACATTGAACCCAACTGGTCGCAATGCCAGATGAATGACAATCATCTCAACCGTAAGTGGTTTCATATTTACTACCAGAGACCACACCATACATTGACGGGACACTGAAATTGGGCCTCTCGCAATTGGGCCTGGAGGCCGATTTACGTAATTGTTGATAAAATGAGTTCTAATGATCACAGAGACCTCAAACAAAGGTTAATTTCTTCGTCTCAAAGTAAGGAATGTGTTGTAGATTAGGGAATCTAAATTCACAATCACATGCTGTATCTTCAGTAGGCAATATGTATCATACCTTCGGACACCAAGAATAACTGAAAATTCATCATAATTTCTAGGAATATTAAAATTGGTTCATAAATATTACACGTATTGTACTTTAATATCACATACAATTGAGTATTTTCCAATGACGGATTTGAAGCAATGACCTCAGACATCGAAGTATATAGAGCTTTCGGGGTCCTAAGAAACACCCAAAGGAACCCATAAGAGATGAAACCCCCAAAAGAAGTGAAAAATTCTCAACTAGTAAAAACAACTTTTAAATAGTAAATTAGTTCTGTATAGTGAAAACAAGTTTTAACTGGTGAGAACAAGCTGAAATTAGTAAAGCTTGTGGAAACTAGCTGAAAATAGAGAAAACTAGCTTAAACTAGTGAAAACTAGCTGAAACTAATGAAAACTAGCTGAAACTAGTGAAAACAAGCTGGAACTGGTGAAAACTAGTTGTAGCTGATGAAAACTAGTTAAAACTTGTTTTCACTAGTTAAAGATAGGTTTCACTAGTTAGAAATAGGTTTGAAATGTTAGGAATAATTTTCACTGGTTAGCAATAGTTTTCACGAGTTAGAACTAGTATTCACTAGTTAGAACTTATTTCTACTAGTTAGAACCTATTTCTACTAGTTAGAACTTCTTTTCTATATTTAGAACTGGTTTACTGGTTATAACTTTTTTACTAGTCAAGATTTTTCCCTTCCTTTAGGTGTTTCGTCTCGTTTGGGTGCCTGCTATGTACACACTAGGAGACACGTTGCGAGATATTGGTCTCGGAGATGAGTCTAGCATTGTCTGCGTAGACATGTCTATAGACAAATCCTTGTCTAGGGTTGTGTTGCGAGACCAAAATCGCATGTCTATGGTTTCCTGATCAAGATGGGTTACATCGTGCAACTGCAGCACGTTGCACAAATATTTCCTAGTGTTTACAACTGCTTATGTTCTCGTGGCACACCAGTTGTTCAGTGCACGTTAAATAAAAATTTAAAGTCAAAATTCATTTTATATACACACCTTCACATATTATTTCAGTGCTGAAATAACTGCTTCACAAACTTCTGGGACTATTCGTGACATTGCCTGCTTCGATATTCTGAGGCTCGTGAACGAGTCTCCACTTGCAAGAAATCGGAGTGTGAGAGCCAGTCGACGAGATCGGGGATGGTTTCTCTAAATTCGCTCTCTTCTTTCGCTATTTGCCCCCCCCCCCATCAGAAGTAACTCTTCGTAATCTATAGGTGTTAGGCGCGTGAAATTTCTGAAACCCATGGCGTCTTCCATTCTTACTTAATTCGTTCAATAACCCAACACCAAATCTAGGTCCCTCTCCAAGCAATTCGCGGCACCATCAACGTTTGCGTTCTCTCTTTTCATCAGCAATTATCACTTAGTATGAGCTCACAAAGCAATGTCCTCCATGACTGCCTCACAGAAACTTAATAAGAAACTAAACTTGTAGTGTGGACGCTATACTCGCGATGGGGTTTTTAACATTCACAATAATTACCACTGCGCTCAAGCCTAATAATCCTCATGTCATTCGCCCAAATAATCATCAACCTCGATACAGTGTAAACGCATGGGCAGGAATGTGGTCGGAAAACGGGCTGAACGATCAAATTTAGCGCTAACATGGGCGCGCACGTAATATCCTACTTAAAACTTTAAATTTATTTGTCATTATAACTCGAAAACTAAGAAGTTTTGGGCGTTTTATGATTCATAAAAAACTATTTATTTTGATTTTTTCTACCTATGATTGAAATTGTTTGCATAAAAAAACGGTATGTCGCCTCCTGAAGATATATGACAGTTAATTTAGATTCTCTGCTCTGCAAAACATTTCTTATGGTACGACCTAGAAATTAATTTTTGTTTGAGGTCTCTGTGATTATTACAATTCATTTTATTAACACGTAAATCGGCCTCCAGGCCAAATTGCGAGAGGCCCGATTGCAGTGTCCAGTCAATGTATAAGGAGGCCTATGTTACGTCAGATTGGGTTTGTAACTAACTGCCCCAAATCAGAGCATGAGGTATGGGTTAATTTGTCTTCCCAGGGTTTACTTTTATTGCGAAAAGAATTGCTTCAATTTGGATCAAGTTTCGTACACTGTGACGACGACAGTCTGCGGCAGCGGTGGTTCTACTCTTCTCCACAAAAGTAATACAGCTACTGCATAACGTATAAAGTTCCTTCTTATGTTTGACCGAGGTGAGATGTATCCCGAGCATGTACTTCAACTAGGACTGTTTTATTGACGGAATGAAATCTGTAACGCTATGGAAAGCTGTCAACAGGCCACAAACTGCGACTATTGGAGGACACACTGTACGGTAGGGAGAGAGCAACACGGTAGACTAAGCGCTGTGTCAGGTTCCGCGTGCGTGTGGTGCAGTGACGTCATAGCGATGTACAGTTATAGATTCAATGTTAGACCACAGGCGAATCAAGGATTCTGTTGTGCCAGAACATTAACTCCAGGTCTTGGTCCTTTCATAGCCACTGCATGTACACGCGGTTCAAACAACACATGTACCAGACAGAGTTGATATTAAAATAAAATTTACGAGCAGCAAAAGGGAAACAGTAGCAGTACTGACTCGCTCGTTATAATTAGATTTTTTGCAACAGATCTTACGCAATAGTTGTGCGGGGGCGATCAAACAGGTCATGAGTTCATTTACGGATGTGGGATCTGAAGCTGAGGGAAGTGCTGCTCTCATTGCTTGCCAAGGCGATTTTTGAACGTGTTGACTCTCTGCTCTCAGACAACTTCCGGAGAGTGCTCGTTCCAAGTGTTTACAATCAAATAAGAGAAAATCTGCTGACCTTGACTAGCTATTCAATAATGATGTTTTTGCTTTCGCCCGTTAATTCGAACATAGTCATTAGCTCCACTGACTGTATAAAGACAAACACATGTTGCCCACACCCACACGCGCTAGTTCGTGGTACAGATATAGGGCAACAGGCCCCAGATGATAGAGTTCGGCTGCAGGCGACAACGGGCCGCCGATAGAAGGTTCATTGACCTCCATCTCCACCCTCCCAATTCTGGACAAGGTGAGGGCCTCCACGGTAGCTGTGTATACTAAGCAAGTACTGGGCATAACAATCTCGCTCACCTGGCTCGGGGCTCGTTCCCGGCACTTTAGAACACAAGTTCAGCATGCAAGGCTGCTACCACCGAGGGTAAGAACCTATCCAAGACTCACAGTAAGCTCATCCAATAGGTCAGTGACGTCATCAGAGTGTACAGTGACACACGCGCGATGTTACATTGTCACGGCAATTTTAACCCTTTCGCTACGGAAATTTTGCTCTTTTATGAGGTTCTAAAAGAAGCTCACAGTAGAGAAACAATTATTGAAGTCACTTGAGCTCACCTACAGTTCAGTTCAGTCGTAGATAAAATACTACCACTGACTTCAGACGGGTTGCTGAATATGTTGTCCAAGTTTCGATAGCAAGAAACAACGCACTGATTTTAATAATGAAAACTTTGATGCGAAACTTATACGTCCCGTCAGTATCGAAAGGGTTAAGAGACAAGCTTGCGGCAGATCTGTGAAGTCATACCCCGTTACCGCTTTATTTGACTGCACCGCTTAATTTGCTTTGTTATCTTTGCTACTTTCAGTGCGAAAAGTAAACATGCCACAAGTTTCGGAACACCGCGAATCAGTTCTTACTCACTGTACCAATATGAATGCAATATTATTTCATACGGCTATACAATGCAATTAAGTCAGCTGTCAGATTCATCAACAATGTTATGAGCTGCACTTAATTTAAATTAGCTTCCGATAGTTTTATCATATTACCGTATAGTGGAACTTTTAATTAGCTGCCAAACATTAAATTTAATATATTTAACTGGTAATGTGAACACAAGCCTTGTTTTTAGATAATTTTGTTGGCTGAACTTTCATCAGTCTACAGTGAAGGCCTCATAGTTATTTGGGGCATATTTGAGGATACCATATTATGATGCTCCTAACGGCATCTCAAAATATATTTAACCAAACGATGAGAGAACGGACAGTGGATGGAAAAACAGAAACAAATTAAAGGAAATTCACTGGACACACTAACACAATCTTGTTTTCAAATCTGAAATTTATTCAAACATTCATTAATTTTGTAAAATACGTTATTCGATCCTCCATGCTGTAAGCCTTATCTTTCTATCGCTGACGTAACTCTTTAATTAATTGCGACATTCTGAAATCAAAATGAGTTTTTATTCTCAATTCATCATGAATGAATAGTGAAAGAAAGAGGAGAATGAATTTTGCTTCACAAAGCAAAATCCATTTGGTGATTTCGGCTGTTATTTCGCTGCAAAGTTTATTCCGTTGCAGAGATGAGTAAAAACTTCAAGCAACAGCCGCTCCATGAGCACATGAGTCACCTTGACCGCGCCATAGACTTTTAACTAGCGAAAGCACTCGCTCAAATACTGGGTGTCTCAAAAAAAGGTTACATTTTCAATTAGCTGCTCTTTCATCATTTAATGAAGTAAAAGAATATATCCTGTATGGGTTAGGAATGTATGTTATATATACAGCAGCCAATTGAAAATGTAACACTTCTATTTGAGACATCTTGTACTAATGCCTCATTTGCGTCACATAAACCAGCCAGAAAATAGAGATTTTTACTCATTTTAACAGATTAGTAAGTTAAACTTTCTGCTGTTGATTTTCCTGTGCTCTCAAAGGATCTTGTTGGCGCAAATCAGCTTTCATTAATCATCAATAAAATATTTAAAGGATCCACGATATAAAATAAATCAAATTTCCCTGTCGGTTCATCAAAATTCAACGAACAACATGACCCGAGGAAGAAATATATAATTTACTAAGCCGATATGGTAAGCTAATTTAAAATTGGGCTTCGTTCTTTTGGATATGGGGTACTCAGTATCAGTGTCCCATAATGTGTATTTAAATTAGCTCCGAAAGTATCTTTTACTATTACCATAACGACCATTTGGATTACTACTAGAGTATTATATAATATTAGACTGCCTGTGACCCGTTGATTCACTAAAAACCTGTCCTAAGCATTCCATTTTCTTCTGCTTGATTTGTGGACTTGGGATAGGTTAGGTGTGATTTTTAAGTAGCAAAATACAATTTTCTGAAATGAAAGTACTTTCGAGGTAAAAATGCATGTGAATATTCCTTGTAGTTTTGAAAACAGCAGACTGATACTCTTCTTCAACCGTTTTGTAAGCTGATGCTGACCACTCCACTCAAATTTCACAATTTCATTTCTATAGTGCTCTCAATGTACATAGCAATCGGTATCCAAGTTACGACTCTCCTTAATTGTCAGTCTCGTCCTGCCTTCTGAACGATGTTTTGATATAGTGCAGGCTGCTCAACTGTGTCTCTAATGAGTCTAATACCTAAAGTGACTACGAGAACTGAACTAGGCAGAAAGCTGCCTCAGGAAGCCACCGTGAATATGCTTTAGAGATCAGGTGCATCTCCCATTGAAATACCTAACGATATAGTCCCATTTAATCTTCAACGCCCAATTTTCTTTGTATCTTATAAGGAGCTGCCTGCAATGAGGTATGCAAACAAACAAACACACACGCACTGTCATCAGAGTTTTATAAGTATCTTAATTGCAGTAAACTGCATTTGAAGTTGCTGACAGAGTGCCATATAATATCACATAAGGCGCATGTAGATTAGATGCTGAATGTCATACAGTATTGAATAAGGTACACATAAATCAGCAGTCAAAGTCTCATGTAATATTTATATTTGGTAGGTAATTCAACTTTTCTTCCAGAGTGGCATATTATATTATATAAATTCCATATAAACCAGCTGCCAGAGTACCACATTATATTGATATAAGGTGCACTTATGTTGCTGCCACAGTGCCATATAATATTGTATAACGTGCATTTAAATTAGGTGCCAAAGTGCCAGACACACGCCCGCCTGGCGCAAAGTTAAATGCTCCATGGAGCTGAGGAGCAAGCAATGGAGACAAATGGAGCGACTTTTGGCCCCGGACGCGCGCAATTTGTTGCTTCCTTTAATTTAGGATGAACGGGGCGTTTGTTTGGAGTCTGTTGCTGTGTCTTATTTTTGTGTGCGTGTCAGGCAGCAGGAACGGGGGCTGTGCCCCCCCCCTCCGCTCAGCAGCGTCTTCGCCAGGAAGGATTACTTTCTCTGGAAGAGCGTCTTGTCAGAAGTTCGTGACCGGTTCCTCCTGCATAAGTCTCTGTATTCCAACGCTTAGGTCAGAAGAGCAGCATATTCCAGTGGCTGTACTTTGAAGGGCTCAGATCTTCATGAGTTTCATGCCTATTGCGATCGCATCCTCAGAAGCTCTCAGTATTAAACATTTTACCCTGCAGAATAAAATTTGCATGTGTTGGTACGCTGAAAGGCTTGCATCTTCAAGAATTTCTGGCCTGAAAGGCTTGCACCAGCAAGAGTTTTACTTTTAACACCTATGCTGAACAGGAAAATCTGCAAACTTTCTTCCAATAATTTTTCAACGACCACAAAGACTCCGTTGTTTCTTGATAGACTAGAGTGCCCAGCAGTAAAAAATGACGGCAATAATTTTGTAGGGAAGCCTTTCGTTGTTGTCGCTGTTGCTTGCAGTACTGGTTTTGTGGCAAAAATTATACCTCATACCTGTAGGCTTGATCTTCCATTAAAGCAACAAATGTTGTGCCGTTATGAACTTGTGAGAGCATAATTTCTCTCTCAAATAAAAGCACGGTAGCAGCATGCTTATGTTTGCAACTCTAGCTCCTTGTATTGCAGGTTCAAGGCCAACCCAGGCACGCGAGCTCTTTGCTTATCTAGGTGTGCTGACTCGGCAGTTGTGGGCGTGCATGCAATGCGCCGTGGTGGAACTCGCCTCGCCTACCTTAGACATGAAGGGGGTGGGGGTAGCAGGTCATTTGAACCTTCCGACAAATTGGCGTAATAGTTCTTAATGACCCGTAGTCGTATTCAGCCACGCTTACTTCAGTAGATGAATTTTCTCCTATTTAAATCCGTAAGAGCGTCACACAGAGAAGTACCAGTAGAAAGAGCATGCATGCACGCAACTAACCAACAGTGAAGTGTTTCATAGTGGGTAATTCTTCTACAAAAATAATATCTAATTAGGCCGTTGAAGACAATTAACTACTTTGTTCTGAAGAGCTTCCACCTTTTGAAGTGACCCCACCTAAATGTTTTACACAGAAGGGTTTGCACCCGTATACTGTGACTCATTGCCTTTCAATAATTCTAACCTTCAAAGACAAGAAGTAGGAAACTCATAGTCGTGCGAAGCGTAGTTGCATGTCGCAACCCTATGATCTTCCATTTAAATATCGTCGTTCCTGGGCCGTATTTTGGCTGGGTATCCCGATGTATCCTTGAGCCTTAGCTAAGTTTGGAAGAAATTTTTACATCGAGAGTAGAAAACGATGTATCATAAGGGCAGTTAAATGGTTAACTCTGCTAGGTACTCATAGTCACATAACATTGTTCATAGTATTTTAATTTTACAAAGTACACAGTACTGAATTCGGTACCAAAGGATTTATGCAGTGTTAAAATCGGTAGGTACCAAATTAAAGATTAATACAGTACTGAATTCGGTACCAAAGGCGTAACACATTATTGAATTCCGTACCAAAAGGTTTACACAACATTTACTATGGTAGCAGAGTTACATAGCATAAATAATTGTAAGGTCTGCAGACTAAATGGTGGAAAAAATGGCTCTCAATGGACGACCAAGTTCACACGTACAATCTTAATAGCCCTAAGAAAATGTACCTACTTCAATTTGGCATAGTTAAAACAGTTTTTTACCACATTATTGTTTAATTGTCTTACGCACAATAAAGCGAGGTAGGAAATAAAATTAGCCATTTCGCTCAAATTTAGTGAAATCACAAGTTAGTCAGGCAAAGAAAGAACGTTTCGGACACATTTTGTCCATCATCAGCAAAAATTTCTGAAATCGAGAAATTTGAAAGTCAAGAAGAGGGAGCCCTGCCGCTTTAGGTTTGCCCAGCCAGCGTTCCAACCATTCCGGTGTGGCTGTGACGCGTTCATGAAAGTTAATATCTCTGGCACCCGACGACTGTAACGAACGAACACGCATTAATCTCATTGGTGGAAGTGACGCGGAGAAAGAAACAACTTGATGTGCTAATATGTGATTGGTGCATACGGCGACTGGCAGCAGCCACACCGGAAACTTGAGCTCCACGCACTAGGCTCCTGGCTCCCTCCTTTCTATTAAATCTCCTTGGTGACGCCTGAAGGCTCACGGCACTTGCAGGTATCGAAGAAGCTTGGTCACCCCTGGCAGACTGCAGACTCTGTCGTCAGCTGCAGAGCTAATCTAGATTATAAAGTTAACTAGTATTAATGCTACATTAGTAATAATAAGGAGACGCTTACGCACCAAGTAAAGGTCTCTGTCTAGACATAATGACGTTCTCCGGATAGTCCAGACTAGTGAGCACTCAGAAAGAGACGATTGCGTGCATTTAATACTAATGACTATATTGCCAACTAATTACAATACCGTATAAAATTAATTTCTATGCAACGCTATCCCGATTCTAGTGTTCCACAGCAATACCATCTTTCTGACCGTGCTGCCAAACAATACTGCGAGCACAAACATAATTTTTTTTCGCATTTTTCAACAACTGTAATCAATACATCGCTATCTTCGCGTCCCAGATTTTGTCAAGATACAGCCAGAGTTGTTATTACTGCAGTATTTTCATATGGGTCTATTATGGTAGAAAATAAGAAATACACGAAATGCCCCAAAATCTTTATCCCAGTGATTGATGATAGAATCGTGTTGTGCTGAGAAGTTTGACTGCTGGTCTTGCTGAGACAAGATTTAAAGTCCCGCTATTGTTGGGACCTGGAGGGCAGAGGTCCACGATTTTT
>LQNS02277097.1:185027-196033 GCA_001587735.2 Parhyale hawaiensis | reverse complement strand
CGAACGAACGAACAAACGAACCATTACCAAAATTTGGTCATCTACTCTTTGTTATATACCTAACAACTCATGTTAATTTCATCAAAATCCATTCATAACTTTTTGAGTTATGGCATCGAGAAAAATGGCGCAGACAAACAAACAAACGGATGGACATATCTTCACCGAAAGTTAATCATCTGTTTCTCTTAACATACCTAACAATCCCTGTAAATTTCATCCAAATCGGTTCATAACTTTTTGAGTTATCTTGGTGACAGACAGATAAACAAACAAACAAACAGACAGACAGACAGCCAGACAAACACGACGAAAACATAACCTCATCGGCGGAGGTAATTAGTCATATTTGTGGCTGAAAAAGCTAGTTCCGAGATCCAAAAAAGTTGACTTCATATAGATGCTAGTGGTCAGTGCTGAGTTCTGATTTGCGACTAGGATGCCTAAAAATGCTATGAAGTTATTTGATTGGTTTGCAGCGGTGAACTTTATGTTGAGGTGTTTACTATTTTAATATATTATAGAAATAGATCTGAATCGGTTGGGTTTTTGAAAATAAGGAATGTGTCGTCTACGTAGCACTTGTAATGGATGGGTTTGAATTTAGTCGGGCATTCGTCAAGCCATATTGCCTCGTGACGGCATTAAAAGATGTTCGCTAGCGACGGACCGAGCGGGGAGCCCATGGAGACTCCTTCGAAAACCAATCAAATAATTCCATAGCAATTTTAGACATCCTAGTCGCAAATCAAAACTCAATACTGACCACTAGAATCTATATGAAGCCAACGTTTTTGGGTGGCGGAACTAGCTTTTTCAGCCACTACTATGACCAATTTAAAATAAATGCAATCAAAACTTTACCGTTTAGGGCATATCACTTGTCTTCTTTTTACCTAGCATTTTCAACCGAAGTAGACTCTCTTCGAACTTTCTTCAAGAAAACGACTATCTCCATAACCTTTTGGACCATTATTGCAAGCTGTTTCTAGACAAACTATTCGACTTCGGAATTACTAAACCTACTGTTCACCAATTAGATTTTTCCCTCCCTCCCGTACTATAGCACAACTACCGTCGCTACAGTTAACTCACTAAAGATATTTCTCTTTGAAGCTAACTCGCATATAAATCTTAGGGTTAATAACCATACGATCCTATTTGAAACTTAAGGACAAGCCCCCAAACTCTTGCTGTCCGCTATTGTTGACAGGTACGGTTGCAGAAGTTGCCAAGCTTCTTATGTGGGCAGCACCGTGCAGCATTACGAGGCCCGCATTGACCAACATTTAGTTATATCCAGTAGAACAAGTTTACCACTTGCAAAACCTCCACATTCAGCTCCCCGTTTTCATGCTGAACAAAATAACCATCCCATTAGCAGGAAAGACTTTTCCATTATCGACTCCTCTGACTAAATAGAACTCACAACTTTAGAATCTCTTCACAATCATAAAACTAAACCCAGCATCAACATAAGGACTTCAGCCGTTCCCCTTAGTACAATCCACAACTGTCGTTTTTTCCCCCGTCTGTACATCCTTTCCTCCACCGTAGTTCCCTATATGCCGTCTAGACTGCGCAAGCACAGACATTGGGACCCTCTCAAGTTTACTCCGGTCATTTACCTTTTATACAATTCCCTACGATAGGATCTCTCCGAGTTAGCGTGCTGAAATAAACTTCTAGTTTTAGAAATTTATACTCTATCCTTGTTTTTAGTTCTGTAGATGGGAATATAATCCCGAAACGTTTATAATTTTTGTGTCGACGCTTTTTTATCTAATTAGTGATTAGTCTCGGTTTATTTTTTTCAGTTACGTTTTGACAAACAAAATGACTAACACGTTAACGGTTGAATAAAGCTTGACCAGAATTTGATAAATTGTTCCTGTCAACAATCCTACCAGTTTCTGTAAACTTCATGAAGATGCTTATATAACTTTTCGTGAAACGTTACTAAAAAACAGTAAAACTAATATACAGTGAGACAAGCGAACGGGTGATGAAGTCATTAAAAAAATTTGGTCGTAATCTTCTCATAACAGTCCTCACATATCCTACAAACTTCATGTAAACCCGTGAAGAACTTTCTGAGTTCTGTTCTAAGAGAAAACGCTTATACAAACAAATAAACAATTGGATGGATTGTCAGCAAAAGCTCGTCACTTGTTCATTCCGATGTACCTGACAGTTCCTGTGAACTTCGTGAAGATGCGATCATAACATTTCGAGTTATTCCGGTGACAGACAGACAGTCAAGCACAGAGCATACAAAAAGACAGACAAATAAACTCGACAATTGATAACATCCTTGGCGGAGGTCATCAAAAGCTAAATATCCAACAGTTTGAACCATAGTGCATAATATATAAATAACTAAATAAAAGCACCGATAAATACATGTTCAACACCACTCTAATATGGTACGCATTCATTCCTGTAAAGATTTTTATTTTATTGATTTCTTGCCTCCTGTAAACATTTTCCTTCCATTTTTTATTCTTAGAGCAAAAACTTCTATTTTAGCCATTTTTCGAATCGTGCAAACAGTTCCGCTTCATTTATTTATTACCTCGCACACGCTGCGTTCGTTTTGGAAGCCAGCAGCATTGCCGCTCCCCTTTGAATATTTCAGAAGAAATGCGCGCATTATCTGCCCATTGAAGATAGCATTGGCTGATAGAATTGGATTATCGGAAATATTTAGCGCCCTTCCATTCCGTAGTTNGTTTACTTATTGGCCTCCGCATCCGCAGGCGCTTGCCGCTCCAACAGGGGGGGGGGGGCAGCAGGGGGGAGAGGGGGGCTGACTGTGTCCATGTGACACCATGTACGGTACCTGATGCTGGAGTTTCCGCGAGATTGGGAAATTTGCCTGCGATAAAAGTTAACTTAGCCAACGAATCAGTGCATCAAGATAGCCAGGTGAACACGCGTTCATAAAATTGAGAGGCTAGAGTAGTGTCAGCACAAACGGAAACATGGATGCCAACTGAACGGAAATAAACATATTCACTGCAGGAATGCAAACATGAGAGATATTGAACACACTAAGTGCACGAATGGAACTGTGTCAGCAGCAGGAAAAATAAACTGAATACTGTAGGACTAGAAGCAGCACAGCTGCACGTAAGGAAACTTGGCAACTACATACAAAGGGAAAACGTGCCAACTATACATATCGCTATAGCTAGGACATTAGAGCTCTTAAACAAGAGCCGTAGTAGCGGTTGAAAAGAGCACTTGTAGTGCTGTAAGTGTGCAATAGTAGGGATAGGAAAGGGCATCAGGAGCACTTATGGGAGCGTTTGGAGCAGCTACCGAAGCATTTAGAGCATTTATAGAAATGTTTGGAGTAGTTGCCGGAGCATTTGGGGGCAGGTATTACAAAGATTTGTGCACCAAAGTATGTATAACTTCCACACATTTTGGAGTAAGAATTTAAATGAGGTTTTGCTTTTGAAAATATTTTGGAAGGATCAAATACAAGAATTATCCTAAAAAGTTAAACTATACAGGGTCACGGAAAAATTCAGTGCGAATATTTTAACCACATCGAAAGTCATCATAGTCGTACCCTGAGGCGTAATTTTTTTTTTTTTTTTTTTAGGATCAAATTTTTAAAAAAGTCACAGCGTTTATAATTTTTCTTCTGAGAAACAATTTTTGCTATAAAAAATGAACTTTCTACCTTCTTTGAAGAAAACTGACAGCAGAGTACATCTTTTAATGCTCTGTGCGCACATGTCAAAATTTTTAAAAAGTGTGAAATAACTGCGAAAATGACATTCAAACTTAAAATAGGCTGCACAAAGTAAGAGTCACACTCCTGAAAAACGAAAAACCTATGATGAAAGCCAATTTCGAGATCTTTTTTTTTTCAGATGATGTAATGCAAGACAAAAATTATAAGATTAAGTGCATTGGCCAGGAGGAAAACTGATATAAGTTCACCGGTATTGACGCGCACCCGCATGTAGCCCTGTCACTGCACCGGATAGGCGTGGCTAGACGCACGTCAGTGCTGCAGTAAGTACGTTTTACTACGGTTGAGGAAGATTTTTGAATAAAACACAAGTTGTACTATTTAGAGCTGGTAAGCATGGTGAAATTTACATACATTACGTTTGTAGGTCAGAATCAAATGAAAAACGACAGCCTAAATCTTGTCTACTTACGTGTTCTCTTATTACACCACTTGATTGAGTAATCACGGCCTTAAAACCCTAATGAGGTTCATTGCATTTGTAACGGTGTCGCCAATATTCAAAATGAATCAGTATTTGTAAGTAAATGAAGATACGACAAAAAGTTTCTGGAAAGAAATTGTGTGAGTAATTTCACACTACAAAATTTAAACTTTTAAAGTTTACAGACCGCAACAAATTATTATCCTTGAAAAAAGTTTTTCGTCTACACGATTGGTTGTTTATTATTTCGTTTATGGAGTTTAATGTGTTAGGAGAAACACCAATTTACTGTGAAACTGCCAACTGCACAGTCATGCAACGTAAAACCACTTACCGCAGCACTCACGTTCGTCTACCCACGCCTATCTGCTGCAGTGGCAAGGCAACATGGGGTGGTGCCAATACTGGAAAACTTAGGTTTCCTCCTGGCAAATACTCTTAATCTGATTATTTTTTGTCATGCATTACACCATCTGAAAGGTCTTGAAATTGGCTTTCATCGTAGGTTTTCCATTTTTCACAAGTGCGACTCTTAATTTGTGTAGCATATTTTAAATTTGAAAGTCATTTTCCTAGTTATTTTTTTACACTTTTTTCAAATTTTGGCATGTGCGCATAGAGCATTAAAAGATGAACTTTGCTACCAATTTTCATCAGAATCGGTTGAAAATTACATTTTTACCGCGAAAATTGTTTTTTTGAAATAAAAATTTTAAAAGCTATCACTTTTGAAAAAAGTGAATTTTGCCCAAAAAACATTACATCACTGGATACGGCCCTGGTGACTTTACTGTGGTTAAAATATTTCCACTGAATTTTTCAACACCCTGTATATTTTAATAGTAATAAACAGATCATGCACGTCCCATTCATCTACCAAATATGCTATTTTATTCGTTTGTGTGTCATAGTATAGGGGAACTCAAAAATAAAAGTACATCACCTCCAAGAAGTTTCCTACTTCAACCATTTTGCCAAATTCAATCTGATAGAACTCTTGTCAATGTGTATTGAATATTGCAGTTGTCGTTTATTTATGCTTGAATCAAACTCGTTTATATTCAATACACTTGAAAGTACGATTGACCACCTGCTAAGAATGTTCCAGTTATTTGAGATTGCTCCAACATTGTTCGCAGTTAGAGTCAGATAGAGCACTATGGAGCACTTTGGAACATTTATAGCGTTTGGAGCATTATGGAGCATTAAGAGCGCTAGTAGCATTTTACGTATAAATGCTCCAATGTCCGAGCTCTACATACCACATGTTTTTTCGACTAAGTTCATCAGTCTCCCACTTCTGACTGGTCAGCTACTTGAGCTGCATTCATACACAAAACTCGGTAAAATGATTGTCAAACATAGAAAGTTCGAGCGATAACTGTTTCTGTGGTTTCTCTCGCGTCAAGAATAACACTGCTTATAATTTTTGTTAGGATTCAGCGCCCAACCTACGAACGCCTGAGATCCGGCCCTCAAATGCTTCGAATCGTCGCTATGACGTCATTCGCTAACATGCGATCACAGCTATGTGTTATTTTAATCCCATTGAATCCTCTCGTTACACTCTTCGCTTGCTGGGCTGGACTTTTTACGCTCGGCAAGGCATGCAGGCCTACACCCGCTAGCTAAAAAGTGGAGGTTAAATCAACTTAATGCACCACCTGATGGGAAGCCCCCACGCACTGGTTCGTGCCGCAGATATAGTCCATCCGGCTCAAATGAGAATACGGCTGCAGTAGATCACGGATCGTTAAGAAATGTAGCGCCATTGACGGAAAGTTCTTATGCAACGACCTGGGCCTCCTACCCTCCCCATCTCTTGAGCGCATTCTTGCAAATGCGCACAGTATTTGCGTAAAATCCCTCTTCGCTTTTCGTACGCGAGATTGGTCTGGCGGTCAAAAGGTTTTTAGCTCCGTTCAAAAGACCGACGTTGGCAGAGTTGCTAATTCAGCAGCATCATCAAAATAGAGCGACACGCAATAAAATATTTTAGATGCTACCTATTATTCCACAATTAAAATTAAGTCGAAGTCTGTGATAAAATACCTCAAAAATAATCAGCTGTCTCAACTACACGAACGAACAAAACGACATTGATGACTTTACGCATAGTTTGTTTACAACTTTCGCAGTTGAATAGCGAATGGCGCTCCATCCAGAAATTTCGTGCGGCAGCGTAAATTTGCAGGTATTTAGACAACGATTCTGTTGTCAAAATTTGCAACTGTGTTTTGTTGGCCAGCGTGTGGCTCCTATTTAACACGCTGGACGCATCTCAAGGAAGCAGCTTCTATTAGTTGTTGCTCTTATCGTGGGGGTCCCCCAGCACGCTATGCACGTCATGTAAAGCTTCGTAGCGCCCTAGCCCTCTCTCGTGGGGTGCTGCATCACGTGACATTTATTTTATTACCTCCGCCGAGGAGGTTATGTTTTCGTCGTGCTTGTCTGTCTGGCTGTTTGTCTGTTTGTCAGTTTGGCTGTTTGTATGTTTGCCTGTCTGTCTGTCACCAAGATAACTCAAGAAGTTTTAAACTGATTTGGATGAAGTTTACAGGGATTGTTAAGTATGTTAGGAGGAACAGATGATTAACTTCTGGTAAAGATATGTTCATCCGTTTGTTTGTTTGTTTGTCTGCCTCATTTTTTAATGCCATAACTCAAAAAGTTATAGATGGATTTTGATGAAATTAGGTATACAACAAAGAGTAAATGACCAAATTTTTGTAATGATCCGTTTGTTCATTCGTTCGTTTGTCACTGTTTTTAGCTTTATGCTTGTTAGTACAATAACTCAAAAAATAATGAATGGATCTCTATGAAATGGTTAGTAATGGTAAAAGACATAAATGATTAAATTTTGGTGCAGATCGGTATGTTCATTTGCATGTATGACTTATTTTTGTCATAACGTTTGTTAGCAGTATAACTCAAAAAGTTATGAACGGATTTTCAAGAAAATTGCACACGCTGTTGTTACTATTAAAAGGCACAAATGATTAAACTTTGGAGTCTATATAAAGAAAATTATGGTTTCAGAGCCGATTTGAATTTTTTGTTACCGTTGCTTCACTTGGCTGAGGTATGCGCTCTGAGAGTGCTCTAGTTATTATTTTATTTTTTTTAAGCAGGAGGGTCTTGCACTTGCCGCGCCTTTCGGAACGTTCACCACGCGGCCTGGGACTTCCCCACTCGTCTGTCATGCTGGGCTTCTTAGCCCACTAGCGTGTCACGATTACTGATACACGGTTATGCCTACTGCCACACTCACACTGGTTTTAAGAGCTGGAGTGCTGTTTCGCTCCTTGTCGCGAGTTTGACAGTTCTCGTCCTTGGCCACGGAGAAGTCTTCTACAGTAGTTCGTCATGAAGAGTCAGAATTTCTGTCATTCAGTGTCCACTGGGAGGGAGAGGTGCTAACTAAGCAAAGAAGAGCTTCAGAATGGGGGGGGGGCATATTGTCAAAGAACCTTTAGTCCTAGGACTCCATAGCTTACACCAGGGGCTCCAAACTTTTTCAGCTTGAACCCAATTTAATATTCCAAATTTTGTATTTATTTCACATTAATTATGTTACCCTTTTTCACAAAATGTGGTCTACCTTGATGTACATGGCGTAAGTAACACACTACCTCACTGTATTCTTCAATATTGAAAATTCTAAACTCTATCTCCGTAACTCTTCCATTACCCATGAAAAGTTCTGAATTACGCCAAGAGGTAATTCATCTGCCGTTTGATTATCCACTTGCGTAGGCAATCTGTGGTCGACTGCAGCTGTGTGCTCTTTTGAAATCTGGAGGGCATATAACTGCAGCACGAACCGGTGAAAGTGGGTTTGCTAGTTAGCGCGCGGGACCCTGCGGCTTCACCTTATCCTCTCTATGTGGCTCCTGACCCACGCTGGCTATTGCATGGGCCCCTAAAATAAGCCACTGCCCGACCACATTGGCCCCTGCCAACATGTTGGCCGTATCGCTCAGGTCCTCTTGGCACTTTTGGCGCTATTGTGTACAGCTCTTTAGCACACCGGCCCTTCATCATCAGACCATGCAGCACTAGTCAGAGCACGGGGGCATCCTTTAGCACTTGTCTCTGTTAAGAAACCCTCTTCTTTATCGCTTTGGCCCTATCACGTGCGTCCCTCCTAACCCTTTGACACCAGTGCTTCTGTTCTATTATGTGCATCGCCCAACACTTTGGCCCTATCACGTGGGTCCCACTAGCATTTTGGCTTCTTCATGTGGGGGTCTTCCATTACTTTGGCCCTATCGCATGCACATCTTCCCAGTACATTGGTCTCATCACATAAGTCCCCTACCCTTCCAGTACTTTGGTTCCATCGCGTAGGATTTCCCAACACTTTGGCAGTATCACATGCATCCCCCTAGCATTTTGGACCCTTCACGTGGTCCCTCCAGCACTCTGGCCCCGTCACGTGTGTCCCCATTACCCGGGCCCCCAGCCCGCTGGCCCCGTCACGTGTGTCCCCCATTACCCGGGCCCCCAGTACTTTGGCCCCGTCACGTAGTCCCTCCAGCACGCTGGCCCCGTCACGTGTGTCCCCATTACCCGGGCCCCCAGCCCGCTGGCCCCGTCACGTGTGTCCCCCATTACCCGGGTCCCCAGCACTTTGGCCCCGTCACGTGGTCCCTCCAGCACGCTGGCCCTCCTACAGCCCGGTGCCGGTGACACATTTGCATGTAAGCAGCGCGATAACCTCTCGCAAAGAACTCAATTTGCCTGATCTGAATTTTGAGCGAGAAATGGCATGCCAGGAAGATGCCATCCTTGGATTTACTCCAGCGAATGTGCTTTTCTTGCATGGTGTCTTTCTATTCTGTGAAATAAGCTGTCGACATGATGGTATTCTTGGATTTACTGAAGCAAATGTGATTTTCCTGGGTAGTAGCAAGTTATTTTGCGAAAAGGATCTCGCAATAATGTGCACACTTGGATAACTCAAGTGAATTTACTTTTTTTTAAAGTATCGTTTCACTGCACTTTATTTTGTAAAATAAGATGTCGAGATAATAGATCTTTTGATTTATCTCAACAAATGTACTCTTCCTGTAGGGTACCTACGATTGTGGAGAGGATAGCATCGTCGGGTGTACTTCAGCAGAATTAATTTTCTACCCAATCTCAATTTATTTGATAAAAATGTGAGAAACAAAAAAAATTGGCGATTTACTGGGCAAAGGTCATAGCTTTGTGAAATTAATCTATTATTACTTATTAGAATAGTGTCAGTGAAAAATGCAATGTTATTATTAGCAGAAATGGTTTTTTCGCCACTTTAAGCGAGATAAAAATATCAGGAAGAATGATTCAGCAGAAGATTCAGTACCTTTTCTCACACTTTTTTTAGTGCATTAAATCACTTGTCCAATCGGCCAGTTAATATAATCATTGAACGTTCTATAAGAGATGAACTCTGTAGCTTAGCTAAGTTTATTTACTTTAGTCTCTTTTTTATTTTATTTTATGGAATGAATAAAGCAATACATACATACAGGCGCAGCCTATGAAACGAAAAACAAAATTTCTGCGTATTGTAGACTTTATCATGACGTGTGAAATAAGATTCTACACTTTCCCAACAAAAAAAGAAATAATATATAATTTTCGTTTATCAATTTTTGTTATTTCAAAGTTATGATGATCACATGACCATCTGGATGTGCTACGTATGCCTCAATTTTATATAAATAGTTCCCGATAACCAGATGATAATATGAAGACCTATTTAGAATCAATCATCACAGCAAAGTTAGGAAATATTCTTCTCATTACTCTCTAAAGGTAAAGTCAACTTGACCGTACCCCCGACTGGGAAACCCGCATGCACTGATTTGTGCAGCAGATATAGACCAACAGGTCCCAAAGAAGTATACGGCTGCAGTCGACCACAGATGTTTAGAGCTATGGCGCCAGTGGCGGAAGGCTCAATGCCACAATATCTGCGACCCCCCAACCCTCCCCACTAGTGGGGAAGGTCAGTAACCCGCTGCAGTATGCAGACCGAATACTGACCGATCACATCAAGGGCGCTAAGAAAATACCCAGCTAGGAACTGGGCACGAACCAGCGACCTTGAGAGTCGAAGTCAGACGCTTTAGTCTACCACTACTGTGGCAGACTAGTCTGAAAGTCTAGTATAGAATGAAATTTTCTTTCAAGTACTCCATAAAAATTTCCATCTCATGTCAGGTTTCAATTTAAAAATGGAACTTCAGGAAGTAATTTCTATTCAACAGGAGGCGGACTCATTTTTTCTTAATATTTATACAATAATAAAGTACAAACAAGTCAGTCACGGAATAAAGAATTAAGCTCGTCCTCATTCTAAGACGCACAAGCGTCAGCATCTCACAGATCTCCTGAAGGCAACATGACTCGTTAGAGCAAATGCTTTTTTCAAGAAGTTCATTCATGTCCGCTCCAAGGCGACGCTATGTTTTCAGATGAGGAACTGTTCACTGTTGCGGCGAAGTTCAACTGTCAGGATGACACTGTTCGAAACTTCCTTGCTGCCTTTTGGCTATTCTAGAAAAAGGTTTCGCTCTTCCAAAAGTCGCTGTTTTGAGTGGAGAGCCATTTCAGTGATGCAGAAAAGAACCCAACATTATAAACCGAACAAATTTCAACTTCAGCGCATAAGCATCCGGAAAAAATACCCCAAAAACAAACGACGTGTAACATTTTTTCGTTGAGTGGTCTACCTAAATTACCTTAATTGATGAGGAAGAACATTGGGTCAGTCAAGCCTAGGGCCCTGTGGGACTCCCTGGGTACAGGTTGTCAGTC
>LQNS02277097.1:121973-132517 GCA_001587735.2 Parhyale hawaiensis | reverse complement strand
AATTGTCACCCCAATATTCCTCTCCTGTACAACTGTCACCCCAATATTCCTCTCCTGTACAACTGTCACCCCAATATTCCTCTCCTGTACAATTGTCACCCCAATATTCCTCTCCTGTACAATTGTCACCCCAATATTCCTCTCCTATACAACGGTCACCCCAACATTCCTCTCCTGTACAATTTTCACCCCAATATTCCTCTCCTGTACAACGGTCGCCCCAACATTCCTCTCCTGTACAATTTTCACCTCAATATTCCTCTCCTGTACATTTGTCACCCCAATATGCCTCCCCTGTACAATTGTCACCCCAATATTCCTCTCCTGTACAATTCTCACCCCAATGTTCCTCTCCTGTACAATTGTCGTCCCAATATTCCTCTCCTGTACAATTGTCACCCAAATGTTCCTCTCCTGTACAATTGTTACCCGAATATTCCTCTCCTGTACAATTATTGTCACCCAATATTCCTTCCCTGTACAATTATCACCCCAATATTCCTCTCCTGTACATTTGTCACCCCAATATTCCTCACGGGTACAATTGTCACCCCAAATGCCTCTTTGGTCGGATTATTATAGTATTTCAACACAAAGCTTTTAACACTCCTACCTAATGTATGGCTCACATAGTATATTGTTGTATGAGTTTACAGAGTTTTTTACTAGTGTATATTAAGGCTACAAAATTTAATTAATTGGAGATTTGCTCAGCAGGATAAAAAAATTGTCAGGGATGCAGGCTAGTAGTTATTCTTGGATCCATCGAAAGGTTAAGTCAACCTTGACTGCACCCTCCAATGGAAAACCCACACGCACTGGTTCGTGCGGCAGATGTAGGCCAACTGTCTCAGAGGAGTAAGTACAGCTGCAGCCGACTACGGGTCGCTAAGAACTAGGGCGCATTTAGTGGAAGGTTCAACGGCCCGCCATCCCCTACCATAAGGTTAAGTACCCCCACGATAGCTATGCACAGTTGCACACCAAGCAATTTTGGTTACTCAGTTCACCGGTTTCTAATTTGTAGTTTGAAATCTAGTAATTACGGAAGAGAGAGATCAATGTAGTCGCAAAACATCAGCGGCTCTTGGTGCACTTACCAGAGTTTAAAAAAATAATCACTGCTGGGATCTTGATTATGCGGCTCTTCGTGCGTGCAAGTTGGTGCCTCACTGCAAACGGAGTGCGCTTCCCGTATCTTAGATACTTAAGAACCAACCACTGGCTATTCTATTCACTTGAGCAAAAGTTCAAACCATCGTCTATTTTTTCCACTACCAGAAGTAACTATGTACAGTGTTGAGCATACAGAAAGGTTCGTTGAAGCTGCGTTATGTACAAAAGCTGCAGAAACTGAATGAGCAGGAAAATAAAGAAAGGCTCCTTATACTGTTTTATACATGTAATAATACAAATAAAAACCCTCTTGGTTGTCGTTCTTTGCCAGGGTTGCGGTCCTGAACAGCTCACATAAGGTGAATACACATACCGTATATCAAATGTAACTTTTATATAAAGTAGGCTACGTTCCGTGACCTATTGTTGCCCCCTAAATGGTAAATCTGACACTCTTCCAATTATAACACTGCACTAGAGTAGAATAATGTTTATTACAATACTCTATTATCCTAAAACTCGGTGAAAGGTCTTGCTTGCTTATTTATTTGTGTTTTGTTACCTCCGCCCAGGAGGTTATGTTTCCATCGTGTTGGTCTGTCTGTCACCAAGATAACTCAAAAAGTTAAGAACCGATTTGAACGACATTTACAGTGATTGTTAGGTATGTTAGGAGGAACAGATGATTAACTTTTGGTGAAGATATGTCCATCCATTTGTTTGTTTGTCTGCGTCATTTTTCTCGATGCCATAACTCAAAAAGCTATGAATGGATTTTGATGAAATTAGCATGAGTAGTTAAGTATATAACAAAGAGTAGATTACCAAATTTTGGCAATGGTCCGTTTGTTCGTTCGTTCGTTCGTTCGTTTTTCACTGTTTTTAATTTTATGCTTGTTAGCACAATAACTCAAAAAATAATGAATGTATCTTTATGAAATTTATAGGAGTTGTTAGTAATGGTAAAAGACATGAATGATCAAATTTTGGTGCAGATCGGTTGGTTCGTTTGTATGTTTGATTCATATTTGTCATAACGTTTGTTAACAGTATAGCTCATAAAGTTATGAACGGATCTTCAAAAAAATTGAACAAGCTGTTATCAATATAAAAAGGCACTGATGATTAAATTTTGGAGTTTATGCATAGAAAATTATGGTTTCAGAGCCAGTTTGAATCTTTGCTACCGTTGGCTCACTTGGCGGAGGTATGCGCTCTCAGAGTGCTCTAGTTATCTATTGCTTCCCGATTTTTTTTTTTTTATGCTTAGCCAAATTAGCTTAGTTACCCATTATCTCCATTTATATTTGTTGTATTTCTTGCTATGTAGTATTGCAATCCTTGATCAAATATTGCCATCTATTTTTATGTTTATTCAGTTTATATCTGTAAAGATTCATCAGAAACAATCTTCCCATTAGCTTTATGGGGAAGATGTCAAGTTTTTGAGATATTTCACCTTTCGCACCCTGACAACGGGTACGCCCGAAAATTATCAATTGAGTCTTGACTTTCTCTAAACTGGTTAGAGTAGCTCTATACCGACTTAGAGTTAAAGAAGTTATATATAACGTGTCCGGAATTTTCGCCGCAAGAAAATTCGCCGTAGGAAAATTGGCCGCAAGGAATTTTCGCCGCAGGGAATTTTCGCCGCAACTTGGTACATACTGCATTCGTGTACATTCTATATTAGATCATGTTGCCATATCAGGCATCATTGGAATTTTTACCAAATTTACCTTTACCGTATTCACTTCTGTAGTTTATTTTAGACAATATTGGCATGACTTTTTTTTTAAATTGTGTCTACTGTATAATTCTTGGTAAATATAAGGTTTTGCCCAACATCTATTCTGGTGTTGTTGTGTATGAATTAGAAGTGTGTTAAATATGGAGTGACCGATGATACTTTTATAGACCTCATTTTTTTGTGTTGCCACAACTTTGAATTCCAGTTAACTTGTTAGTTCAAGTTAGTTGAATTTTTTTTTAACACAGTGTTGATCAAATTTATTGGTAGACTTTACCCATACAATGGTTTATATAGTGAAAAATAGTAGAGCTAGGTGGTGCAAAACCTATGGATAATGGTCATTACATGTATATAGATTAGATAGAAAACATTTAGAAAAAAACCTATTGGTAATGTATAGTAAGTTAGGGGTATTAGTGGCAAAACTAACTGGCATGAGTGCATTCCACTCATAAAGATGATACTCTGTCAATATGCGCAGCAATCGGTGATCTTGTCATTGTTCAAATCCCNTTCTGCTATATGACAGGGCATGATGTAGATATGATCAACATAGAATTTTAGTGTTTGGAACACAACCAGGATTAGAAGGTCTTCAGCATAATGAACATTGGGTTTGCTATGGAACTGTAACATGCGCACCGGGTATACATTATCAGTTATTCACCGAGCATACGGTCATTAGGAATATAAGCGTTCCACTCGTTTTTGCTTTGCTCCCCAGTAAATCCAAAGAAACGTACACCAAATTACCACACAATCTTTGGGACTTGACGCTCCCAGGGCTCCAAAGTTTGCTCTTTTACTCTACAATTGGCGTTTGTTCTGTTAAAGACTCTAATTGCATTCTGTACCAAGTTGCTATAGTCAACCATATTACCATAAATGGACTGTGTTCCGGTCGAGCACGACGAATATTCCGTGCGGCGAAAATTCCGTGCGGCCAATTATCCTACGGAGAATTTTCTTGCGGCGAAAATTCCTAGAACCATATATAAACGTGCGTTAAGTGCACCAACTGGTTCAAGCTCCTGCTCTAGCATCGTTCTGAAGCATAAAGCCTTAGAACATTCCGAGCTGCAGGCCTAACACGCACGTAATAATTAAACAATTATTATATGCAGGTAATCATCAGCAAACAAAGCAGGCGTCGGCTGCATAATATCTCAACATTTTAAAAAGTTTATCTTGGAAGAATATAGTTGTATCATTCGCTGAACACAGTCGATTTTGGTTGTGAATGGTGTTTCTTACGGTTCACTGTGGTAGATCATGGTTGTGCAGCTAAAACTTTAATTGTTGTAATTGGGTATTTATTGTTGGGTATGACGGTTGACAATATGGTCGAAGGTTGTGACATATCTCTACCATACTGCACCCCATAAATGGTTGAATATGGAGGATATTTCACAAATAAACAACCAAAGTCTCGACCATAATCATAGTTGTTCTACTATAATCACAATCTTCACGAAACACTTTGTTTTCTTCTCCAAAGTTCTAAAAATACGTTTGTGTTCATCACTGATTTTATTAAAAACTATTCTTGAATAAAAACGAAAAATTGCTAAATAAAATACAACGTTTCGTCCATAAACAGTGGACATCTTCAAGTACAATTAAAATCTGACATCTGAAACAAACAAAAGACGATAGAGTTGCATGTAATGCATAAGTTAGGCCTTGAACCTTGTATACTACGAGGACTGCTACACTACATGTAGAGTTGGGCACAGTTGCGAACAGACTGAGATGCTGCCAAGCAAGTGGTTGGTTGATGGCATCAGCAGGACGTCACAGATCAAAAAGGGCGGGGCTATTCTAGTTGAAAAGGTTGAGGAAGTTTGAGAATTCATTGTACTTAACATTGATGGCTGGCATGTCTCTTCTAATTGTTATGGCTTCGGCTATTTTCAGTGATGTTACATCCGAACATGAATAGAGGACGGATAATGCAGACGAAAATTGGGCCATGTGAGGTGGTTCGGCTTGGTGCTCGTCCCGATAATGCTTGAATATGCTTGAATAATCACAATCATTATTTCCGACTTTGCTGTGATACGAAAGTTAAACTGAGCTGGGCCTAAAGAACGGGTATGATCAATTCAGCGGTTCCACGGGCAATACAACTGAAATACGTAACATATAATAATTTGACTTTGCTTACAACCTGAGTGTTGAATATTCGTTAGAGAAGCATAGAATCTGTTGATAGTGAACCGAACGGGCCTCTCCTTGACGGGCAGAAGAGGACGGCCAAATAGCATGTGGTCTTTACCCTGCTAAATAACACCTGTTTGTTTGTTTTTTTTTTTTTTTGCGAAAGCGAAAACGATCGTGAAGACGACCCAAAGGGGTCACGGGTCGTCTAGTAATATTCCTATTTTTTTTAAATTTACTGAATTAAGCCGAACTCACGCGTCATTTGTCTCAACGCGCTCGATCAGGTGAATGAACGCGGTCCGTGCGTCAACTTGTATTTGTCGTGTCGCTGTCTGCAAGTAAGAGTCACATTTAAATGAACGACACCGCGCGTTCAAGTACGAGGCTGTTTCTTTACATGTTTGTTTGTATTTTGCGTCTGTTGGCAGTTACAATGCCATCCCATTATCTCATTGCCTGATTTCAAGTCGATCAACCTGTTTCTGGAATATTTAGGGTCTGATGAACCGGTTGAACGGAAGTTAGTACACGGCAATCAGCTGGTTTGTCAAAACGAACCTGACGTCTGTGTCCACAGAATATTTTTGGGATTGTGGCGTTACAGTAGTTATACGGAATTATAGTGATTTTGATCATTAAAGTGACTACAAAAACCGTTTGTATTGATTTCTTCATAATCTGTAAGCGTAACAGAGGATGGATTCACTATTTACAGGTTTTATTTACGGAAATTGATGGATGCAGCACGTTGTAAAAATAGACATGTCATCCTCCTACCTGGCGCGTTCGCAGCAACTCCTTCAACTCAACGCGGCGCGTCCACCAGTTTGAGCGAACGCGTAGAGATGAAGAACGTGTGAACGCGCACTTAGAACGGCTCCTAATTTTTTATGCGTTATATGAAAATTATTTAATACATTTAAGATAAAGTTTTGCAGAATTGTTGCACTTCCAGAAAATTACATCTTAAAAAATGTTTATCAGTTATCCGGCTGTTAGATTCTGTTTCTTCTCGACACTTTTTCGGTTAGAGCATTTCAAACCAAAACGCGTGTGTGTAGTTCTGTACGTACCTTGGCCAAAAATGAATTGTCCACATTTATTTCGGTTGATAGTCTTTGGCAATGCAGGGTCCATTTGAGAACCGCTGCCCGAAAACAAAGTAACTCCCACCCACACCCTAGGAACAAAGTTGCTCCTTCACACATCCTAAGAACAAAGTAATAATCACACGCATCCTAAGAACAAAGTGATTCTCTCATACATTCTAAGAACAAAGTATTTGCCACACACACCGAAAGAACAAGGTAACTCCCGAACATATCCAAAGAACAGAGTAACTCCCATACACATTCCAGGAACAAAGTAAGTCCTAAACACACCGTAAGAACAAAGTAACTCTCACAAGCACCCTAAAAGCAAAGTAACTCCCACACACACCCTAAGCACAAAGTAACTCCCACACACACCCTGAGAACAAAGTAACTCCCCCACACATCCTAAGAACAAAGTAACTCCCACAAGCACCGTAAGAACAAAGTAACTCACACACACACCCTAAGAACAGAGGTAGCTCCCAAACACACTCTAAAAACAAAGTAACTCCCACACACACCCTAAAAACAAAAGTAACTCCCACAAGCACCCTAAAAACCAAAGTAACTCTCACACACACCCTAAGAACAAAAGCAACTGCCACAAGCACTCTAAAAACTAAGCAACTCGCACACACACCCAAAGAACAAATTAACTCCCAAACATATCCAAAGAACAAAGTAACTCCCATACACATCCTAAGAACAAAGTAACTCCCACATACACCCTAAGAACAAAAGTAACTGCCACAAGCACCTTAAAAACAAAGTAACTCCCACATACACCCTAATAACAAAAGTAACTCCCACACACACCTTAATAACAAAATTAACTCCCCCATACACCCTAAGAACAAAAATAACTTCCACAAGCACCCTAAAAACGAAGTAACTCGCACACACACACACACCCAAAGAACAAAGTAACTCCCAAACATATCCAAAGAACAAAGAAACTCCCATACACATCCTAAGAACAGAGTAACTCCCACACACACCCTAAGAACAAAGTAACTCTCACAAGCACCGTAAGAATAAAAGTAACTCCCACAAGCACCCTAAAAACGAAGTAACTCGCACACACACACACACACCCAAAGAACTAAGTAACTCCCAAACATATCCAAAAAACAATGAAACTCCCATACATGCCCTAAGAACAAAAGTAACTCGCACACACACCCTAAGAACAAACTCTCACAAGTACCCTAAGAACAAAAGTAACTCCCACAAGCACCCTAAAAACGAAGTAATTCGCACACACACCCACAGAACAAAGCGACCCCAGCATGCACCCAAGCGAGAGGCAATAACTGCTCAGTAAGATGGGGATGAGGTGCAGGGATGAGGGGATAAGCCCTGGAATATAATCACATCCCAGAGACGTGGGGATGACCGCGCTGTGATGGATGGAATCCTGACTTGGAATACTAAATCATGCGAGCTCCGTTCCCGGCGTTCCTGGTGCGCTCGGTTCCTCTACTTGCAGTGGTCGCTGCAAACCTTCGCTTGTGACTGCTCTTCATTTAAACTATTTTTACTATTATATTTCCTCAGGATTCAATAAAAATGTTGTCACAGCTTTCTGCCGCTACCATTAAAATCGCCCTGCATTTTACAGTTGTTTTCTTTATTGACCGCAAATATGTTGAATTTGCACTAATTTTGTTCTTCACTTCTTGTTCTACTGTGCTTGGAGTCTTGGTCTTTCGTCCTTCACTTCCTGTTCTATGGGTCTTGCACTGTCTTCCCCAGGTGTCACATTTGCAACGATGCGTGACACATTAGAGAACGAAGCATAATACAAAAATTAAATACACTGTGTCAATCGTTTTAAAAATTTGTAGGAATGTTACCTTCAGCAGTAGGAACTTTGCTGGACACTTCGATGTGGTATTTTATACTAAATATATAAAAGAAAAATAATACGTAGTATTACGCGACACATCGTTTAAGATTGCCGTCTCCTTAAAAAAAAAAAGGTGTAAAGCAACTGATTGTATATTTTTAACGCTACTTCAGTGCCCATCAGCGCGTGAGCAATAGAGCTCCAGTTATTTAAAAAAAATGTACTGGACGTATCCCAATCGTACAACAATTATCGCTTTTCAATGCTACGCAACTTTTCATGATTCAGCTCGTCCAATGCACAGTTTTTCTCTAAAAATGCTTACTTATTTCAGTTACATTTTGTAACTTTTTTATCAAGTTTATACCATATGAAATCTTTTTAATGCTCTTCCTCTATCTGGAACATGATCCCCTCATCACTTCCGCCAAAGATCGTCCCCGTCCCAGTTCTGAGTAGTGGGACTCCAAACGGCCCCTTGCGACGCTCCTCTCCCTCGAAGGTCACCAAAGAAACAATGTCAGGAGGGACTGCGTTAATTAGAAGTAATTGTTATTACCCTCCACCAATAAGAATGTTTAGGTTCAGTCTCCCCTGCAGTGAAGCGCCTACGAAGACCCAAATTATAGTCATTAGAACAGCAATGGCTGGTGCTTACTGAGCGGTCGCCTCGGGGGCAACTTCGAGGTGTCGTCGAGTAAGTCAGGCGCAGCACACGAGGGTAAGTCCACCTTTTCTTCGGGAAATTTAGAAATTATTATCCCTTGTTACTCTGCTAATTCATACCTTACAGCCCCTTTCTCCTTTACTAATTTCATGTTTTACAGTGCCTTGTTCCTTTATTATTATCATGTTTTACATCTTCTTGTTACTCAACTATTTAATTTCCTGTTTTAAAGTTCCTTATCATGTTGCTATTCATGTTTTACCGCCCTCGTTACTTTGCAAATTTCATATTTACGGCGCTTTAACTACTTTCATGTTTGACAGCCCCTTGCTACTTTAGTAATTTCATATTTTACCGTCCATTGTTACTCTACTAATCTCATGTTTTACAGTTCCTCCTACTGGACAAAAACGCTCGTCTCCTATTGATACAGTCGCTGATTCTCTCCCACTACAACTACTGTAGTCTAATTTGGGGGAACACTTCTCAAATAAATATCGCAGATCTACAGAAATCGTTAAATTTTGCCACAAAAATAACACTGCCGGGCAACTTTCGGAAACGTGATCACGCAAGTCCTCTTCTCAAAAACTGGAATGGCCTCGAATAGAAGCAAAACAGTCTATGTATATATTTCATTCTTTGTATAGCAGGCGCAGTTCTGCTGATACGGTTCAATTTCCTCGGCATGAAGAAACCTACGACAGGCAAAGCTCTCGAAATAATAATATGCCGACTACACATCGGCGTCATGAATTAGAAAAAAGGCGCTCTCTGTATCCGGAGCCTTCTTGTGGAATGATCTACCAAGAGAGCTAAAAGCCTCTCTACAAGTTTCGGCTAAAATGGGCCTCTTCAAAGCAAGTTGCTTGCAACATTTTGAAACCAGGCCAAATTGACGTGCCCGATTGTAACTAGCACCTACTCAAGAGTGTAACTATAATATCTATTATATTGCTGCTCTAGTGTCCGAAAGCACTCAGTGTAGTAGTTTCTATACTTGTGTATGTTCCACAATGTGGGCTCTCATCCAGCCCTTAGCATGGTCACATAGTAAATAGCGAAAAAAAAGTCATGTATGCTAGTTTATTATATTTGACACGACAATATTTACATTATGATTTTCTCCGTTAGTGGTTATCTCATACCGTATACATAAGCGTATAAATACGTCTCCCTGCTCGATCACGATGGACTCCTATTTACCATGTACTCTAGAGTTAAACAGCAGCCTGTACTATTAAACGATAAGTTGTTTCGGTAGATCGTTTCGGTTTCTCATTTCTTATAATTATGTTACTTTCTAATGACCCTTTCACCATAAGAATAAACGCGTAAGAATATTTCACTAAATTTAACGATCTCTGTTTAAAACTATGTTCTTTATTTCGCAGCCTGTGCTTTCAGAATTAGAATTTTGAGCTCCGTGGATCTGGAGGTTGTATTTTAGCTTTAAGACGGATGCCCTATGAATCTGCACAGGTTTGTTAAGAGTCCCACACCGCTCCATAATTCGAGTGGCACTGTGTACATAAGCACGTTTTAGGAATGTTTCCTCGTGTGATCGATGGGAGTCACTATCTCGACTCTCATCTATGCTGTAGTGTAGGGTACACTGGAACTCCTGAAACAGAGACTTTGGAAACAGGCAAAACCAAATAATGCAAGGCCCCTAACGCTGGGAAATGGGCTAATGGGGAGACCACCTAGTGCCGTCTGAAATGAACTGTAGTAATTGTGGGCGCCTAATACATTACTGATATTATTATTATTATTATTAAAAACTTCACGCTTGGGCTCCCACGGACAGGTCATACAACCCAAATGAAGCATTTGCAACACCGGGAAGCCCAATACGCTGCTAAAGGAAATCCAGCAAAAAACCATTAACAGCAGACTTAA
>LQNS02277097.1:94806-107671 GCA_001587735.2 Parhyale hawaiensis | reverse complement strand
ATTCTGAAAATTGTCTGTTAGTTGTTTCGGATACTCTTTTGGAGTTTCTTTTGAATGTTCAGTGAAGATGCGCCGGCTGGGGTCCCCTGAGTGTTCAATGCTACAGACGTGGCGTCCCACAGCTGCTGCTGGTCCCCGCTCGCTACATCAGCACCTCAGCCACAGTCGAGCTCAGCACCGCTAATTTTTCCGTCCGTCAAGATGTCACGGCGCCTAAAAATTTCGGTGGCGATTATTATTGCGAGGTGGCGAATAATTTGTATTCCAAAGGCCCCCACGAGCCTGTCTTAAATATTCTCCAATTTTAACTCAATAAATTAGCGGCTCGACATGAAAGAAAGATTTTAGAGTGAAGGCGCCCGAGTTTCATGCGGAGGTAATTTATCCCTAGATTAATATGCAGCAATGTACCGCCGCTCCAAATTGATGGAGAAAATTCGGCTGAAATTTTTCTTGAGGAATGAGAATTTAATCAGAGAACGGGGACCCCAACGGAAGGGGAGCGGCCCGTGGGTGGTAAGTGGCAGCTGAGGGCTGTTGGGGGCCACAGTACAGTAGCTAGGATTCCGTCGCCTCCTCAATGCAGAAACTAAACTAGAGTTTAACTAAGCTGGGATGCGGCAGCTACAGGCCTGTTGGAGCTAGGAGTCTGTTGGGTCTGAAATCCGGTGCTTACGATTCTGCGTCAGCTGACGTGGTACGCGACATAACAGACCAGTGTGAACTGCATTGTGAGAACGCCTGTTCCAGAAATTTTGCTAACACGTGTTAACACGTCATATGGTGTGTTAACACGGAACATCAGCGCAGTGTGCATGCACCTTAAGTGTCTCATGATGCTACAATACGGCTTTTAGAGGTCACTCCGGGCTGGATTCCGACAGCTAGGAATGTGTCGGAGCTGGATTAGGGCAGTCAGAGGTCTGTCGAAGCTAAACTACGGTAGTTAGTGGTTTGTCGGGCTGTAACACCGCTACTATAGAACTACTGGGTCTGTAATTAGGCACTTAAGGGGATGTCTGCTGCTGCTGCTGCTGCTGGGGTCAATCGGCGCTAGAATACGGCTGCTGAGAGTCTGCTGGGGCTGCAATACGGCAACTAGGTGTCTGTTAGGCTGGATTGCTGTAGCTAAAGGTAAAGGTAGTCAACTTGACCGTACCTCCAACTGGGAAACCTAGACATACATACTGGTTTGTGCTGCAGATATAGGCCAGCAGGTCCCAAAGAGGTATACGGCTACAGTCGATCACAGATCGTCTAGAGCTATGGCGCTAGTGGTGGAGGGCTCCATGCGACAATCTGTGCCCCTGATCCTCCCGATTCCTGGCAAAGGTCAATAAACGCACAGCAGTACACAGACCGGATGCTGACTGTTCATGTCAAACGCCGCAAAGAACTTGACTACTTGGTAGCGAGGTTTGAACCTGCGGCCTTGAGAGTCAATGTTAGAATTTTTAGGCTGCTGCTACTGGATAAAAGCATAGTGAAGGATATACTAAATAAGAAAACGTGATAGCTTGGACGTGAATCAGCAAATCAAGGTTTTAAGATGTACATCTTATTATTGTGCATCCTAGGGCGTAGTGTTCCAATTAACTTTCAAGCAATGGCAGTTGAGAGTTTATCATTAAAGCACGATAAATGCAGCGAACTTGATTCGATTGAGACCCTCCAGACAGATGTCTTCCTCTCCCAGTCGTAAATAATCGTTGTGATTATAGTAGAACTACTATGTTATGGTTGAAATCTTTGTTGTTTATTATCGAAACATAGTCCACATTCAACCATTTATGGGGTGCATTATGGTAGAGATATGTCACAACCGTCAGCCATATTGCAAACTATAATTCCCAACCATAAATACCCAATTACAACCATGAAGGTTTTAGCTGCACAACCATGATCTACCATGGTGAACCGTAAGAAACACAACTCAAGAGCAAAATCGACTGTGTTCAGCGATTGATACGACTATACTCTACCAAGATAAACTTTTTCAACTGTTGACATATTGTGCACTGGATGCCTGCTTTGTTAGCTGATGATTAATTGCATAATAAAAAAGGGTAACTTACACGTACATGTTAGGCCTGCAGCTCAGAATGGTGAAAGACTCTCAACTTCAGAGCGATGCTATAGAGCAAGAGCTTGAACTACTCTGTGCAGTTAACGCATGTTTATATACAACTTATTTAACTTTAAGTCTGTATAGAGCCATATACTACACAATTCAGAGGAAGGCACATGTCGTTTGATGAATTTCGGCCGTATCCGTTGTCAGGGTACATAAGGCTAAATTTATCATGAAACTTAACATTGTTTTACATAAAGCTAATGGGAATAATTTGTTAATTAAACTTCAGAGATATAAACTGAATGAACATCAAAATAGATGGCAATATTTGATCAAAGATTGCTATGCAGTTAAACAAGGGATACAACAAATAAATAAAAATGATGGGTAACTACGCTAAAGTGGTAAAGCGTTAGGAAAAATCGGGAAACAATAGATTAAAATGAATAAAATAACGTCAAGGTGGGTAGCATCCACACATACCCTGCAACTTTTTGCAATTCTTCAACAGGAAAGAAAAAATTGAAAATGTGCACAATTTTTGCACTATAATATGAATTTTTAGATGTTTCGCATTCAAAGTAATAGTCATACAATATTATTTTGGTCGATTATGTTGGGCATTATAGCACATTATAATCCATGGCAACCCATACATATTCTTCCCCAAATAATGGGAGAGATTCCACTCATGACCGTACACACGGAAATCCGTTGATAACCTGCCATATAGTTATGCTCTAGCATATGATCTACAATATATACTCTTCATGCATCCTTCTACTACCATCACCTTCATTTCCTGACAAACCTTAAATAACCAATATTTTCTCCACCAATATCGACCTAAAATTACTAAAATTAACGTTATGTTTTGGTCGACACATCTACCATATTGTTTCATCATCCATAATCGACCTTAATCTCTCATACACCATTATATTCCACTTTAATCATAACCATTATTTCCGACTGTGAAACTTACATGTAATAAATTCATCTGATATCTTCCGATACGACCGTCCTGTACTTCCACCTGGTCATTTTTTATTTATTTTTTTTTTCATGTACGAAGCCAAATTTGGTGGAGGCGAAATAAATTATAAATTCAGTACAGTACTCATGTGGCCAGACTCTAGAGATTTGTAGTGTTTACGCGTGTCTGCCTGCCAGTTATCTACTGAATACCTCAAAGTTGAACTCTATAGCCGCCCTGTGGTACACACTGGCCGGGCAGTCGCTGCTATAGCGATAGCCGGCAATTTACTCTCGTTTTACACCTCGCACGCACTGTCATCAAATTCATTTTATTGGTGGTAATTCAGAACACACACACACAACGAGTGCCAGAGCGACAAAGACTAAACTCCTGTAGCTAAAAACATTTGGTTCTAATGACCATGCATAATCGCAAAATTAACACACTCTGATTCCCACTACCAAAAGTAACTCACTGATCATAATTCTTTGGCAACACCTCCATGTCGTCCAAATCTTCACTTCATTAGTAGGACAAATTATTAGTTTAATCTAGGTGTAATATATTCAACAATTTGCGATTATTACAATGCAGAAAAATGTCCTTGTACTTCAGAGAACTCAGGTTGATCTACGGATGAGCCAATGCCGAGGTGTAAGGCGTCCTCACAGGCAGGAAGAGAGCAGCGAGTTACGACCACAGCGCACGTAATTGCTGGCTACAAGTTGATGGGACGCGTCCTAGACTAGCTCTGGGTCTAGGACGTTTTGAAATCTATAACATCAATGTTTGTGTCAAATCGAATTTAAACGGGCCATTTAGTTGAACCACCTCGTGCCGAGCACGTTGTAGCAATAATTATTGATGTATTACCTTGCAGCTGCATCACCCCATATTTGATGAGAACTGATATTTCGCATGTATATTCAATACATTATGAGTATCTGGCAGCAATTCGTTATCTTATTTCAACTGCAATTTTATCCATTTTTTTAAATACTCTCATATGTCAGTTGAACTGAGTACATATGAAGTTATTGAACAGTTTGTGATTCTTTTATTATTACAATCAGGAAAGTTTGGCTGTCGCTAGCGTCTAGAGAGCTTCAAGTTATTTTAGGTCGACATTACTTTCTTGACGTACAAAAGAGCGAAAAGTATTAAAACTGAGCACTGCCTGCTATTTTCGTAAGATGAGTACCTTCTCATGTCGGCAAAGCTCAGAACACGAATTATCTCCTTTTCATTTCCATAGTTACTTCTCTGGCCACTTGGTCCCCAAGAGCCGCATTATCTTGCAGTCTCACCTCAAGTCTCCTAAAATGGTCATGCGTCCTAGCGCACTTCCATCATTCGTAGTGTAGGGTGTAGGTTCCAAATTCAAGAAGGAAGGCATTTTTCCTTTGCCGTAGGGGTTAACATTTTTGTTTCACCGAAGGTGATGATGTCTAATGGCGTATTAATTATACAGTCGACAAATCTAGCTAGACTTGATCGTGATGAGATACAATGATGTGAAATGTTCAATGCATAGTAATACTTAACCAAGTATTGGTTGCCGTGTGAATACAAGTTNGGGTTCCATTTGCCAGAGATACACCAAAGCTAATTCCGACTGATTTTAAATCATAAGAGTATTGGTAGTTAAAATGAAGATAATCTTAACCGATTAACTAACTTCACCAACGAAAATTCACTATGAGTAGTCTAGTCTACTCACTGTTATTTCTGTAGGTGTCATCGGCACAAAATATTCATTTCTCGACAGAAAATTTTCTCAGATTTTTTTGCAACACCCGCAAAAGTCTCAGAGATAATATCAAGTCTGTTTGCGTAGGAAAGACGGAGTGCGCCTCGGAGATACAGATTTTTTTCATAAAAAGGCTACGTCAATAGAAAGCAACGATTGAAACACACTTTACACTAATCCATCTAAGTCACAGAAGTTGCTGAGTCTGCAGAACTTTACGCGCAGTGGAAAAGACCACGATGGAACTGATACCAGCAGCTTAACGAGAAGCGTTAGAAGACATTTCTCAAAGCCGTAAACAATGGTAGGCTACCGTTTGAGAATTGCGAATGGGCGTTGATGGTATCATATCGACGGAGCGATTGTGAAGTTCCGAATGCTTACACATTGACTGCAGGATCGATAACAAACATCTATACTAGTAGACCTGTGCGTGAAAAATACAAGCCGGAACACGTAAGTGCTTCACATACTCGGAAAAGATGTTTCTGTGCGCATGACAACAGCTTAATCTGTTATTACATATCGACACCAAATATGTTCCGTTGCGAATTGAAACTCAATTGAAATAATAGAAATTAAGAGAAAAATTCGAAACTAAGCGAGGGGCGCTGACTGTAGCGGAATAGCTGCCGTGACGGCTCAGATTTTAGGTAGTTTTTTTAATAAAATAATATTAGACAAATCAAAGCTGCATCCACTACAGGGTAATCGGTTGGGAGAAACGTTCCTGTGTTTCGACTCTCGTGCGCAGCAGACTTGAGAATTGAGGATTAAGTGACGGGCGTTAGATATGAAGCAGGTTATGCTAGGGTAAAAGAGCTGAGTTGGGATGGCAAACCAGGTGAAGCAAGAGGCATATTTCCGTTGGCGCACTAGCTGATCTGATGTAGACTTTTGGAGTTTCAGAGAACTGCAGCGTCAGTCTAAGGCTGCTTTTGCAGATGCTGAGAGGAAATATAATCTGAGGTCCAACAAATTATTGACCTCGTCTGTTAGTGCACATAAGTGGTGGTCCAAAGTGAAGAGCGTCCTGTTTGGTGCGAGCCCTTCCGTTTCCCCTTTAATTGGTGCTGTTGAATACGTTGCTGTGGACCCTGCAGCCAAAGCAGACCTTTTGTTGCGCTATTATGATCAGAAGCAGAACTGGGACCAAATGCACATTCCTCTAGCGTGTGACCCTGAACAGATGTTCTCCGGTTATGCTTTCAGATCTTCTGAAGTGCACAGCCTTCTCCTGGACGTGGACTCCCATGGTGGCATTAATCCTTCTGGAATGTTTCCACTCATTCTTCGGAAGATAGCTGATGTACTAGCGGCCCCGCTTGCTTCGGTTTTCCCTCGAATATTGAGGCTTGGCTCATTTCCGACATGCTGGCGGTGCCTCATCTCGAACTTCTGAATAAAGACCCATCTCGGTCACGCCTATTTTGTCTAACATCTTTGAAAGGTTGAGCGCGTTAGAGCTTTGTCACTTTCTGGAGAAGCAGGGGGTCCTACCTCGAACGAAGTATGGTTTTCGGAAATTCTTGGGCACTTGTGACGCTCTGTTGCGCGTTTTTCATGTGTTACAGTTGGCACTTGATGGGGGTCATGATGCTATAGGTCCGTCCAGCTTGACGTCAGTGCAGCTTTCGATCGCGTGAAGCACCTAAGTTTGCTTCCGAAGCTTAGATTGATGTGAGTTGCCGTTCAATTTTCACCGTTGTTGGTAAGTTCTTGTCTCATAGACACCAATGTAGAGAGTGAATCTGTGCTTCTTTAATCTTCTTTATTTCTTTTTTCTTTTGAGCTGGACTTGTTGCATAGGGGTTGATGACCTGAATTCTTTTGATTAAATGTTATTTTCTCGGCACTACTTGACTTTGAAGCATTTCAAAATTAATTTTTGCGCTTTTACTTGCACGGATAAAATTTCGCTCTCGTCAACTAATAATGGCACACCTTTCGTAAATTTAATGGATGATCAAACCTGCATATGTGAGCCATATTTTCCAGTTGAACCCGTACCCCAAGTAGGAACAATGAAAAAACTTCATTGCAAAATCAATTCTCTCATTTTTGAAGGCTGGGTCCTCTAGTCCATAAAATAGACCGATATATATTTATTTGATTGTTTGTTTATTACCTCCGCCAAGGAGTTTATGTATTTTGCTCGGCACCGTGGCGTAATGGTAAGGTTCCCGCCTCTGGATCAGCAGGTGCCGAGTTCTAATCCCATAAGCGTCACTGGAAGGGCATCCGGTTAATAAAAGGCCTAAGCTCCAGCAATAATCCTAGCATGAGCTGGGCACGGTCCAAGCCCGTAATCCTTACTTGGGAGATGCAGGAGATCGTGACGTAAAACCGATTCATTCAAGGAGGTTATGTTTTTGTAGTGTTTTTCTGTCTGTGGGTTCGTCTGTCTGTCACTTTGTCTGTCAGCCAGATAACTTAAAAGTTATAAACGGATCTTTCCGAAATTTACAAGGATTATTAGGCATGTTGGTAGTAAAAGATCATTACCCTTTGATGAAAATTCGTTCATCTCTTTGTTTGTTTGTCTGACTGTTTTTTTAATGCCAGCAGTAAATGAATCGGTTTCACGTCACGCCATAACTCAAAAAGTTATGAACGAATTTTCATGAAATTTACATGAATTGTTAGGTATATTACGATGAGCAAATGACCAATTTTTTTAATGATCTGCTTGTTCGTTCGTTTGTCACTGTGATTGATTTTATGTTTGTTAGTACAATAACTCAAAAAAATCGGAATGGATCTGTGTAAAACGTACAGGAGTTGTTAGTAATGTTAACTGACACAGACGATTAAACTTCGGTACAGATCGGTCGGTCCATTTGCATATTTGACTTATATTTGTCATAATGTTTGTTAACAGCGCACGTCAAGAAGTTTTGAACGGATCTACAAGAAAATTGCAGAAACTGTTAATACTATTTAGTGTTGATGAAAAAAAATCATGGTTTCAGAGCCAATTTGGATTTTTCGTTACCATTGCCTTGATGGAGGAGGTATGCGTTCTCAGAATGCTCTAGCTTATTTATCCATTAACTGGCACGCTTTATGAAAACAGGTAGACAAAAATTAGCCTAGGTTGGAGGCTGTGATCATCCTGTCAATATTCATTGAAAATTGATAGCTAGAAAATAGGCCAGGTTACAGGTGATGTCAAGCGCATATCTGAATGGAGCTCTTTCCTCGCTAACGTTGAAGTCCATCCAAGGCACATACATGCAGCTTCTCTAAGCAATCTCTTGCATGGTGATTTGTACTACTCTGAGGTTTCCTTCATCCAAGCTTCAGGTGCCCTGAGTTTACGCTGATTCTCTTATTGACTGAATAAACGTCGAAGCAAATGGCATGATATTCTTGTCTTCAGCAGGAGTGTAGCGAACACGAGGATTTTTTGTCAGCGAGTAATTTTCTCCAATTTCGGTTCTTCTTACAACAGAACAACTTTTCACTTGAGGAATAACTCCCGAGTTATGAAACACCATCGATTATCATGGATACAGAGCTCAGTATTTGTTAGAAACGATATCGACAACGGGCTAAAACCATTGCTTTTCAGCCTGTCATCGAAGGAAAGGTTGACATTCAACCAAGCATGCCTATTTGTTTTGTTCCAAATTTCAAGTCAGCAAATGTAGTGCATCCTACATAAAGAAGTTAATAAGAAAATTATAATCAACGAAAAAGGGTTATCATAATGCCTCGCTGTCTTTTTTGACAGCGCGGACAGTCCAGTATTTATATATATTTATCTTTTCCGTCACCTTTTGATGAAATGGATACTGAAAAAATTGGCAAGGTTGGAGATTTTAACGATTCCCTTATTTTTTATTATGGAAACCGGTAGACAAGAATTAAACAAAGTTTTAGAAGATTGCGTGAAGTGGTAATCCTTATCCTTAACATTGGATGTATTTCGCTCTGACTGCCAACGTTGAAACCCAAACAGTAAAGATATCTACAGTTTCTTTTAAGGCTCTCATGCAGCCTGAAGTTCGTTGTGTCCCTGTATCGAAAGTGAATATATTTTCTTTCAATTCACGATATGCAGTTCGAAGAGATGATCCCAGGGAAGCATTGTAGGAGTGAGTTCTCAAGGAATAGTGATTGCTTTTCTAACTTGCTTTTTTTCCTTCGACGAAGCAGGTTTCGCTTGGGTGTCAAAATTTTGATCTACTGAAGTTATGTCAATGAGTACCAATATATGGTACATGACGGGAGTTTAATTCAGCAATGCTTGAGTGATTTTTATAATACCGCGTTTTAACAAAGTCCCACCAACAGTTATTTCCTTGTTTCACCTATATATGTCACTGTACACTGTCCGGCCACATTGATAGTTATATACAGCACATCCGCATAGGAGACAATAGAAGGTCGCAACAAGCCTTTCAATTTAAAAACAAGTTTGATCTCCTAAAACATGAACTGAAAATTATTATTATTTTGACTTGTGGGTAGAGTCTTCTTACAAGGGTGATAAGTATTTTCTTCAGTGCATTGCACGATTGTCAAAAATATGAGATTATAATTTTAACTTACGAGCCCCGTGGCAATTTTACGAGTCAATAATGTGTTTACTTTTCTAAAACATACCAAATAAACTATGGTATTATAAGCACCTTAGGTCTCCTAAAGCAGCTCTAGCGTAGTACACCCAGTTCACAGTAACGCCCGTCACTTGACCGTGCTGAACTCTGTTTAACCTAACAAAGTTCATCTACCCTAACTCATATCGTCTTCGAATAAGCCAGTCGTGAGTCCCACTTCTCGATACCTATCTTAAAGTAAATCGTACCACCATACACTTCTCATCTAACCTAACGCTCGTCACCTAAGCTTACTTTTCCATTAAACCAAACCATGCTCTGTTAACCTAGCGCTTCTCGTCTATCCTAGTGCTTATCTAAGCTAACGCTCGTCTAATATATCTGTATCTGACTTAAGGCTTCTCATCCTACCTAACGATCCTCATATAATCTGACGCTCGTAATCTAACACTGCTCTATCTAACGTAACACTCTTGATTTATATCAAAGCGCCTCAGTTAACCTAGATAACGTGCCTTATCTAGCCTAACACTTCATATCTGACCAAACGACCCTCATCTAACCAAACACTGCTCTACCTGACCTAATGAACCTCATCTAACCTAATACTCCTCATTAATGAAACGCTCATCTAACCTTACGCTACGCACATACCGTTACATTTCTCATCTAGGAATACGAACCTCATTTATCCTAACGATTCTCATCTAACTTAACGCAACTAGCATACTTTCTACGCATTTACATTTCTTTCAATCGCCTTACTCGTCTTCCATGCTTGCATCCCTACAATCTACAGACTTATTTTTCAGCGTTTCACAAACTTTCTTTCCTCTCTTTATCCAATGTCAAGTTATCAAGAATAGGCTTCTATACATTTGTTGGACATGACTAGAAAGCACTGTCTTAATTGCTCGTTATTTTCTACTATAAAAAATATTCTTCTGCTTTTTGGGAGTGGAGTCTCAGCAGCAGAATAAAATAGAAACAAGAGCAACTAACCGGAGCAGCAAGCGAAGAGGCTCAGGGGAGTCTCTCGCCTGCAGTGTCGCAGATCCCAACACTTGTTGAGAGCTTGAGGCAAATCTCCACTTTGGACTATCAGAAGGAAGCGTGAAACGATGGCTGTAGCGGGGCTGATAACACGAGTCTCTTGCGCGCTAGGATCTCTGCTGCGACAAAACTACGACTCTTCAGGCGAGATGAGAGCGGGAGATATTTTTGGAGGAGCTTTGCATGGCGGGGAGATTGGGGGAGAGGGTGTAGCACAAGGGCAGGGGCCGTGTAGGCTAGTGTAGCACAGAGGTGGAGGAATTGGAGCTATTTCAAGGAGTTGTGGATGAAGTCTAGGTCAATTTTGTTCCTGCAGTCTCGGAAGTTTTCCGCAAATAGACTTGCATTTAAGGTGAAATTTGAGGTTTAGCATCAGCGCGCCACCACAAGGGAACTTTAGCTATATTGTAGCGTGTCAATCGTGCCGGAATATTCACTCACTGTAACTCTCGTGAATATCAAATTTAAATTGGACATAAGGATTAAATTTGAGTCCTTTGAACTCCACTAGGGTGGTAAAGTCATAAGAGTATCGCTCCTACAGTTCCGTGCCGCTTACCAGAATAACTATCTTTCCTTACGGTTTGAGATGCTGTAAGTGGGATCTCCGACTGCTGTATTGTGCTAAGTATCATTCGAATGGAAGGATCAACAAACTAAACGTTGTCACACACGAGATGCATCAACCGTCAGGATGCGTAATTGTGCCTGGATGGAATTATAAGCTTCTCTCCCTGCTGATAACTCAATGCAGCGCTCTCGTTAATTTTGGAGTTACTGACTTTTTCGAAGCACATAGAAAGTTTCTCTTATTTAAGAGCTTGCGAAGTGTGCTCACGAGGGCGAGTCAAAAGTTCTGCTACTCTTTAATGATTGTATCAATATTATTTCGCATCATTCAAGTCACTACACTTTTAAATTTGGTGTCTCCGCCTTACTGCCCTCCTCCGTAAGAGACCCTGGTTTGATCTGTGTACTATCTTCAGATAGCCGTCTTCCTCTAGACTGGTCTTATATCGTGTTTCTTTCACGACTGTGTTCTTTAAGTTTGGGAATTAAAATAAATGCCCAAAGAGTATGGCCAAGACTGTATGGAGGGTGAAGCAATATCTCTCACCGAAATTCTTGCAGAACAACCTATGGCATCGTCGAAGAATGAGTCAGAGCTTTCTCAACAAGAGTGAAAGAACATTGAGCGAAGCAACTGCCTCGCATGGCTTGTAACCAATAAAATACTCAGCTTCTGTGACTTAGTTGCATATTATGCTCCGGGGATTTTTTTTTTTTTTCCTCGGGGATACCAACCAAAATTACCCCCTGGAATCCTAGACAGCGTTGGCCGTCACATTCGAAGCTGTCCTCTACCCCTCTTAAGTTGGAGTGATCCCAAAGAACCCGTAGGAAATCACAGAATCGCTTGGATCTTACTTTTAGAAACGGAGTTAAGAATAAAGATATTGGCTCCAGTTAAGAGTCTTTTAAAATTTTTTCATCATCATCATCAGGCTCAGCCAAGAGGTTCACTAACGTGCCAGCAGACAGCGCTTCCAGGGCTCTCCAGAGAGCATAGAGCTTACTTAGTACACTGTAAAATTTTGACTTAGAGTACGGATGTCGATTCATGTGAGCTCCAAACTTTCTTTCCTTTCATATTCATTGAAATAAGACGATGTAAATCCTATAATGTCTGACTTTGAACACTGTTTTAGGCTGTCTCCCTTTCTTTATGTCATCATTGAGATCCTCCTTGTCGCCTTTACTAAGCTTCATCTGTTGACAACCTGTTGTACTGTAAGAGTTGGCAGCTCCATATTTTTTTTTAAATCGTACCATAGGCTGAAGTGACTTTCATTGACATTATTTAACAAACTTCGTCGCTCTCATTTCAGAACCGCGATTTTCCTTGCTTCTATAATTATTGTGAAGGGAGGTACGCCATAGTTGAGTAATAAGTAGTCTCCGAATGAATAAACTGGTGTATTAAGAATTTCGACGATACCTATTGGTCGGAGCCTCATTTAGCGAGTGTGATAAACCCATTCAAGGCGTCTAAAGCTTGTAACAGAATTTTAACTTACTTTTGTTCATATTTTGGTTCACCAAATTACCAAGAATCAAGTTACCCATATTCAAAAGTGATCTTGCTTCTGAACTGGTAATTTCATTTTCAAGCCATTAAGAGTCAAAAGCACAAAAGTCGAACAATATACAAAGCTGTGGGTATGAATTGGTAGTAAGGTGATAACTTGTGCCCAATCGAACTCCCGTCGTTTGATGAGTCACTCATAAGAAATTGGCATAGATTGGGATAAACTTATATAAAACTAGTTAATGATATTAGGTTGTATTGCTTTGCAGAGTTTTAAAATAAAAATTAAGGCGAAAACTAACGATCTAAAAAACATATTTACTGATAAGCTAGTCTATATTAAAAATGAACGTTT